>LBNU01007578.1:27455-72635 GCA_014162995.1 Artemisia annua
TGTTGACGAGAGCATTGGATAAAAAGGAAAGTATTGTAGATAAGAAGGAAAGGATTGTAAACATTAAGGAGTCCTAGAATATAGGCTATATTCTTGTAATTCTGTTGTAAAACGTATTATATATTCCTGTACCTTTAGTAAATGAGATACAATAAAATAACACAATAGCACCATCAATTCTCGTATTACCATCTGATTCCTTTGTTTATATTTTTTACCCAAAAAAAAAAAAAAAAATCTATGTATTTCATAGGGTGATATACACATACACTGGCGAATTTTTGTAACACAATTTTTTTTTTTTTAGTCATGTTGTAATTAGGTTTGAATGATCAATCTTAACAATTCCACTTGGGCATGCTTATTAATGTATCAATTTGCATAATTCAAACAGATAAATAAATATTTGAGGTATCTTATATAACATCTACACTGGAAACACATTTCCTTGATCATAAGTTATTAACGACAATATTTAGAATCTAATTTCAACTTATACATGGGGTACTAAGGTTTTTAATTCCCTGCATGTACATTGAATTACCATAATTACCGCATGACTCATGTGGTCCTAGACATTTTTCTAACATATTTTTGTTGTACATAGTGTTCATCTTATGTTAACTACGTATAATGGAGGAACCATGTTCCTCCATTAAATGTTACTAAGATATCTCTTAAACATAAATTAAGCAATAAAATTAATAAACATATTGTACAAATCACTCCAATACAAAAATAACAATTTTAAAAAGACAAAGAATAACACTGTATTCTCAAGAAAAAAATAAAGAGAAACTGAAAGTAAAGTAAAAAAAATAATAAAAAAAAAATAAAAAAAAGGGAGTAAAGAAATGAAGACGAATTAAAGTTGACTTTCACCCCAAAAGTGGGGTGAAAGTTTTCTATGCAAAATTCTCCCACTTTCACTTTACTTCCTAACAAAAACTTGAGAATACAACAAAAACAACTTTCATTTTCTTTCCCTCCTTTTACTCAACTCGAGAACACAATGTAAAGCTAAATATACAACAGCTATAAATAATGTTGGCCTTAAAATACTAACTCATTAAAATACTAACTCATTCAAAAATATAATTAATATACCACAAGGTACGAACTAAACAAGCTACTAATGTGGTCATCATAACACATGCACTTAAATTCGATTGAAAATAAGCGTACATGTCAAAGTACGAAAAATTTCAGGTGGTTTATAAGGTATGAAAAAATGTGTAGCTTTTAAATATCATAATTTATATTTTGTTAAGTAATATTATATACAGATTTACTAATTATATATTTGCACGAACTAATGTATACTACTCTATGTTTACACGTTATATAATATTGTGACGAATATTACACAAAATTTATTAACTAGCAAGTACCTTTTACCGTTAATCGTTACAACTTCGTAATACTACTAACAATTGTCTCGTATAGCCATTATATCGCGATGCACGAGTACTCTACCATATTATGTGAGATAGTGTGCGATAAAGTTATTCTAAACTTCTCGCCAATGCCTAAAATTATTATCAAGAAAAATATATAATTGAATAATATTGTTCACGAAAACTTTGAGTTACAAGATACTCGTTGCTGCAATGCACGGATACCCTGCTAGTAGAAAATAATGCATGGATGATTAAAAGATCAATAAATACACTTAAACATGTGGTCTTTAATACAAAGCAACCATCCTACATAGATATTTTAATGTCACGATGAGTCTTTGTTGTATATAATATGGGTGGTTTATAATTTAATATCATTAATATTCCACAAAAACAATCAATGCAGTTAGAAATTTGAAAATATTAAACAAGATAGTTATACCTGTGCACTGTAGCAGGAGTAAAACCATTTATTTCGTAAGTACGAAAAATTGTTTTATCAATAATATATTTATTAGCTCAAAGGTGTTTAAAATAAAAAGAAATATTATGTAAAGTTGTAAAAATATAAAGTTTAATGAATTAAAGATTAACTTGTTATATTTTTAACCTTAAAGAAATGTGAAAATATAAGGCAATGGTAAAACAATGAGTAAAAGTATAAAGCTTAATGGGTTTATGGATGTTAAAAATATTGAGTTTATAGGTTTAGGGTTAATTTAATGAGAGGTGATTTACACACTCTTAGAATTGATTAGGACACTCAAATTTAGAGTGTTTTGACATTTATACCCTTACAGTATGAAAATAAGTAAAAGTCATATGGGGGTATAAATGTCAAAACACTCTAAATTTGAGTGTCTCAATCAATTCTAAGAGTGTGCAAATCACCTCCTTAATTTAATATATCGGTAAACTTAAAGGGAAGATAAAATATAAAGCAAGGAGTAAAAATGTAGTCTAATAGTTTTATTGGTAAAAGTGTTATATTCAATGTTGCAAAAATCGGCCGAATCGGCCGATTAATCGGTAATCGACCATACATCTTGTTGATTTTTGAAAATCAGTGGAAAAATCGGCCAAGGGCAAAAAATCGGCCAATAATCAGTCAAAAATCGGCCGAATCGATAAAAAATCAGACGAATTGGCCAAGAATCGGCCGAATCAGTCAACTTTAAATAAATAAAAATTTAGGCATTCTACTTAATTTGGGGATCGTTTATTTCACTTATAACGCACAATGGGCCTCATAATCAGAATTGGGGCCTTTTATTGAGGTTTGGAAACATACTAGGCTTCGAATCAGTTAAGATCTTTCGTTTGCTCTCTAGAAATACCCAAAACTTGCAGGAAATGCCAATCTAATTAATCACCGATTAATCCCGCACTGACCGATTAATCGCTGCAGGGTGGTCGACCTCCCGACTACCGATTCATGATTTTTGCAACATTGGTTATATTACAAAGTTAATTAAAGTATGTTAAATAATAACACTTTTATATGTTTAAGGGTCATTTTGCAGTTTGTGTAATGTTGAGGGGGTGTTTTTGGCATTTATCAGAGCAATTTACTATTTTTGGTGAAGGGGAGTTCCTGGTAAAATATATTACTCCAAAAAACATTTAAGTACAACAGATGAGAGTGAAATCTCTCATATCGGCCCATTACATAGGCAAAACCAAGCACCTAAAGTGCTACAAATCTACACATTACATAAGAAAGACATGTCAATCTTATGAAAAACCAAAGAAAGTACATCTACTTCCTAACACGATTCTTAAACCGGATATCAAACTGATCACAAAACACATACAGTTGCCCAGGTAAGTCATAGACCTGAGCCTCATATCCACCAGAAAAATCAAAATCATCAGCTTCCAACTGCTGACCTCCTCCAGACGATGACATATATCTAAACATANCTTAAAGGGAAGATAAAATATAAAGCAAGGAGTAAAAATGTAGTCTAATAGTTTTATTGGTAAAAGTGTTATATTCAATGTTGCAAAAATCGGCCGAATCGGCCGATTAATCGGTAATCGACCATACATCTTGTTGATTTTTGAAAATCAGTGGAAAAATCGGCCAAGGGCAAAAAATCGGCCAATAATCAGTCAAAAATCGGCCGAATCGATAAAAAATCAGACGAATTGGCCAAGAATCGGCCGAATCAGTCAACTTTAAATAAATAAAAATTTAGGCATTCTACTTAATTTGGGGATCGTTTATTTCACTTATAACGCACAATGGGCCTCATAATCAGAATTGGGGCCTTTTATTGAGGTTTGGAAACATACTAGGCTTCGAATCAGTTAAGATCTTTCGTTTGCTCTCTAGAAATACCCAAAACTTGCAGGAAATGCCAATCTAATTAATCACCGATTAATCCCGCACTGACCGATTAATCGCTGCAGGGTGGTCGACCTCCCGACTACCGATTCATGATTTTTGCAACATTGGTTATATTACAAAGTTAATTAAAGTATGTTAAATAATAACACTTTTATATGTTTAAGGGTCATTTTGCAGTTTGTGTAATGTTGAGGGGGTGTTTTTGGCATTTATCAGAGCAATTTACTATTTTTGGTGAAGGGGAGTTCCTGGTAAAATATATTACTCCAAAAAACATTTAAGTACAACAGATGAGAGTGAAATCTCTCATATCGGCCCATTACATAGGCAAAACCAAGCACCTAAAGTGCTACAAATCTACACATTACATAAGAAAGACATGTCAATCTTATGAAAAACCAAAGAAAGTACATCTACTTCCTAACACGATTCTTAAACCGGATATCAAACTGATCACAAAACACATACAGTTGCCCAGGTAAGTCATAGACCTGAGCCTCATATCCACCAGAAAAATCAAAATCATCAGCTTCCAACTGCTGACCTCCTCCAGACGATGACATATATCTAAACATATCATCATTAAGTTCAAATAATTCGTCCTCATCAGACTCACCCAACTCACCAAAATCAAAATCCCCAAGAGACAAATTAGGTTTGCTCGACCAAATACCAGTCTTCCTGGGTAACTTCTTGGAAGGATCCCATTTCCCAGATTTGCTAGTAGACGCCACATTGGCTTCCTTAAAATTAGGTTCATTAGGAACATCAACCTCATCCTCCTTTTCCAACTCGTTTAAAATATTAAACGAATTAGACAAAGGAGTAGAATTCATATCAGAATTGACATGAGGGGGGAGGACTTCCCATGATCTTTAGTCTTTATAGGAGGCCCCTTAGCATCATCAGTAGCATTACAGGTTTGTTAGTAGGTTTCACCTGTTTAACACGATAAAAGCTAGGTTTAGGTTTATTAAGACGAACCCCATCAATAGGACACGATTTATCAACCTTTTTCCCTTTGTTTTTCTGGTTCTTGACATCAATAAAACCCTCTTCATGATTCTCCATATTTGATTTAGTAGTAGCCATAGGAGGACCCTTAGAAACGGCATCTTGAACCCGTTTAGGACATTGATGAAGAGCACGTCTAAAACTTTTACAATCAATACAATGCAATGGCTTTTACTCATATTCCACTCTTATAACTTCCCTTATATACCCATCTCCCTCCTCCTTCGGAATTGCCATAACCACTTCATTTTTTAAAACAGAATCCGAGCTTACTTCAACAAGGGCACGGGCAAAACTAATCCTACCCCATGAATCTACACACATTGAACTAATAAACGCATCCAATAACAAAGGCTTACCAATTTGTGTAGCTATTAAGCTCAAACCATCCTCCGAATAAGCAAGAATCTGCACACCATGAAACTTAACCCATACCGGAACATTTTTAACTTCTCCTTTTTTCACTAATGAATCAGGAGACCATTTAGTAAGGATAATAGGCAACTTGCGGACCATCCGCGACCCCTTTTCTAACACTTGTTCCATGCCTGTTTTAGACTCATATTTGAATGAGNGATCGTTTCTTTATCCCTTCGCCACGAGTTTTAAGGCTACTAAGATTAGTATCGACCCCAGCAGCTTCATCGTGAATAGTCCCACCATTACTACCTCCGTTGACAGCCTCATTATCCGCCTCACGATTACTACCTCCATTGACAGCAGATGGTACACCTGCAACCTTTGCTTGATCATTAGCCGAGACTTGATCATTTTCCTTTACACCACTCCCAACCCCAACCCCTTTTGACTCAGAAAACCATGTTCCATACCCAACACATACGAACCTCCTCTGCTACCAGTAAAAAAAATGAGGATTAGACAAACATGTATAACCAACCTTCAAATAATAATTAAAATCATAAGTCAGTTAGGCAGAAATGACGGCTAAAAGACAATAAAATAATAAACCCTAATACGGACAAAATCCACCTGCTTGAATCATTGACTAACAAATGAAACTAAAATAGATACATGATTAAAAAAAGAATTTTAAAAATGAACTATTAAAGAATCAATGCAAGCAAACAAGACAAAAGGACGAATTAAATTTGGATTCAGGTTGCACAGCGCCATAATCGTCTAGGGAATTGGAAGTTTGTTCTTTTTTTTTAAATTTTATATTAATTACTATTCATTTATAGTACGTTTAGTTTGGTAAATATTATATATAAATACCTTATCACTGTTTTAAAACGCTAAAAAAAGATGTCGAGATATCTACAAGGTATTGGTAGTCAACCACATGATATATAAAACATGCACAACAAAAATAAACATATAATGGTCATGCAACCAAACCCCTAATTACAGATCTCTTAATCAAAGATATAACATAAACCAAACCTAAACACGTATAATGGGTGTTTGTAGAAAACTTACTTGATCTTGCAATAGCGTAAGATCTTAGATCTTCACAAGGTGCACGAAATCTCCTTCTTCTTGGTTCTTGATCTTCGGTCGATCCAATTGGGTTTCTTGGGGAGAATCACCATGTTGGTTGCGTCAGGTATCCGCTAGTATTGTACAGGTAGAACTAGGGCTACGAACATACGCACGTTGGATAGTACGAAGTTGCTAGGAAGCTGACTTGTGGTGGACTTAAGGGTTTCGACCTTTGGGTATCCGGTCGACCGATTTAGGAGTATGGAGAGGGAGATATTTTAGGGGGCTAGAGGAATAGTTATGAACCTAGTTAGGATGTCTTGGTATATATAGTGTACCATAGAACTTCCTAATACAATTAGAATTCTTTGTCATTATCCTTTAAGTATACAAGTTTGACAAGATGTCAAACTCACCCGTAAAGGTGTTTGGCTGACCATAAACCCTAAAAGGGTTTATGGTTTTGCCTTTTATACTTAAATATATTTATCCCTAATAAATATATACAATCTGGATAATTACCATTTTACCTCTCTATGAGAATATTATTGTATTTTCATTTCTTCATCATTTCTATTTTATTTCGTAACTTTTTTCTCATTACTAACTTGCCTGTTTTGTTTATATGCACCTGTATGACCCATCAACATTTCTATGAGTACTAGTTGTGAAAGACGTTGTTCTACACAAACTAATCCTTTCAATACCTCAAAAAGATCGGTTACGAGTCACTCTATGGAGATGTGGCCGATCTAGATGACATGATAAAAAGACCAGTTCATACCTAAGAACCTCAAATAGTTGTCTATATTCTGATCCTTTTGTATAGGGTACGTAACCGATCTTTTTGAGATATTTCAATCTCTCATTTTAACTTTTTTTGTTGTAGTGTGTGATATAGATGTAATTACTGAACTCTTCTTTTGGGCTTCATCGTGCATCTTTTTTGTTCCTTCTCGCTTCTTACTGTTTCTTACTAATATTTTCGCCTTTTCCAAAAGATAAAAAGCCTCTCTTGATAGTTGGTTTTGTGTGTAATTGTGTAACATCCCAATTTTATAGGAAATAATAGTGGAATTATCTAATTTGCTATTGGCTACGTCAAGTATTATAAAAAAAAAATAGAAAAGTCCCACTATTGACGTAATTAATAATATAAGTATTCAGGACTTGTTATGTTATATGCGATAACTAGCTTGGATTCAGTTTGCAACATCGTTTTGTCTTAGGGGATAGTTGTGCTATTTGCATTAGCCATTTATGTGTTATTAAGAAGTATATGCTTATGCCATGTGTTTAGGTGCTCGAAGCATGTGTGGCATGATAGCTTGTTTTCATGTTCAAGGGTAAGTAACAAGTAGGGTGTACATGTTTAATAATGATAAATGATGAAAATGATGCATGACGATAGAAACAGAAATGAATGAAGTCATTGTTAAATGATGAGAATGATGCATAATGATAATGATGGCACCGGGTGATTACCGGGTATGAAATGATGAATGAATGAATGAATGATGAATGAAACGATGAAATGTCCTGTGTGGGTACTGTTAACGCTCTAATTATACATATTTCTATATGCGTTATCTATGCTTTTATGTATATATATTGGTGAATTATATGAGCTTTTGATACTTAATAGAGTATATTTGATATTGTAGGGTGTCGTGGAAGAAATGGAAGAAAACACGAAGATATGGAAGTTAAACGAAGAAATAAACTCAAGTTAAGATCTCCCGACACCTGTCCACTGTTTTGGCCATAAGTTGAGCATACGGACTCCGTTTTACCTACCGTTTGCGGCCACGGAAAGCTAAGAGAATTGTAACACCCCCAAAATTTGTTTAACAGCGGAAGACTTAATTGGGTGTTACGTAGAGGATCATAGTCATAATTATAGAAAATGACTCAAAGAGACGATTTTGAGTTCATTTTATTGAATTCAAATGCAAGGATGTTCAATATTTAATACATCACATTATTAATTGAAAATGACTATTTGTGAATATTACACCACCGACACAAAGGTCAAATGCCCACTCCATGCCTCCTGAGCTTGCTTCAATTACCTGAGATACATGCTAAAAGTCAACAAAATTGTTGAGTGAATCTATAGCGTTTATATTTAAAATCCGATGAACACATTCCAAGTATTTCACAGGTGTATAGTAGTTAGATCCGTATAAATATTGCTATAAGTCTTATGAACACAACGTTAACAAGTATGTGAGTCGTGTAATGGCATCAACACAGTATAAGTTACCCTTAGGTGAGGAGTTTGCCAGTTCTCCTAGGTGTATCAAATAATAGTGCATTTTCTACCAGGTGTGGGTTAGAACAAATGGGTCTGTCAAGCACCAATAGATCTATTCACAGTTATTCGCGTTCACTCGCAAGTGACTAAGGTTCATGATAGAAGGGACTTTCAAGTTGGCGTGTGTCTTATGCAATAGTTGTATAGCATACCATAGTGAAAATAGTTGTTCAAATACTTGTGTTCATATAGTTGATGCGTGGTTTTGCGACCTTACAACAGGTTTTACCTCTCAAGGGACCTTAAGAGGCTTGCAATCCCCACCAGGCAGTGTACCTGACCGATGTAGTATAGTGTAGTGGCAAGTACCGGGGGATTGATCGTTCTCTAGGGGAATAGTGTCGTTAGGATTGAAAAACTACTCTAATAGGTCTAAGAGTGAGGGAAGATTCTTTTTGTATTTTATGTTTTTAGGAAAGCAAGTAAAATTATCTCGGGTTTGAAGGAGTGGGCGGAATTAGTTGCTAGTCAAATAACCCAAATNGCATATGCCATGTGTTTAGGTGCTCGAAGCATGTGTGGCATGATAGCTTGTTTTCATGTTCAAGGGTAAGTAACAGGTAGTGTGTACATGTTTAATAATGATAAATGATGAAAATGATGCATGATGATAGAAACATAAATGAATGAAGTCATTGTTAAATGATGAGAATGATGCATAATGATAATGATGGCACCGGGTGATTACCGGGTATGAAATGATGAAAGAATGAATGAATGATGAATGAAACGATGAACCGTCTTGTGTGGGTACTGTGCTCAAATGCACAAGCATCTTATGAGGAGAAAGTCTTATAGGCCTAAACGTGCTATATGGAGACTGTGCTCAATGCACTAATGATAAATGGTAATGATGAATGAATGCAAATGATGATGAAACCCATATTGCATCCGTGCAAGAGGGTGAAATAATGAATGAATGGATGTGTAATGTATATAAATGACGATGTATCATTATCTCATTAAGTCTTATAGACTTACCGTTGCTTGTTTATGTTTTCTGTAGGTATGCAAGATGAGACCAAGTATATGTTGATATGTGGCGTAATGGGTTAAATGGTGTAGCTCGCGGGTTAGGTAATGAGCTTCTCACTTCCATCATTTGTTATCAGTTTGGAATGCCCCTAAGTCAAAAACCAACTTCTATAACTTTAAAGAGTCATTGTAGAACCGTAGAGGGGGAGTTGAATACATTCTTTTCGACTTATTTTACGTTTAAATAAGTTAGGTCTCAAGTTCGCATATAAGTGTGTGAGCAAAAAACCAATATAAGGCATATGTAAAGAGTTGAGGGAAGAGAGAAACACACAACGATGTATATTAGTTCAGGATGAGGGGTTTGGATCGCCCATATGTCTAGTTGGGAATCTGCGAAAATTATACTATCTACTAGTACACTATCCTTGTGGTAGATAAACCGTACAACTTTCGCTCTACCAATATGCACTTAGATCGATGCTCACTAAGAAAGAGATAGTACCTAACGGAGTTCCGCCCTCGGAACTACCCACGTATTGGACAATGCCTTATCTCCCAATTTGAAATTCAAATTAAAGTTTCCATAATTTCAAATTAAAATTCTAGTTTTTTAGAATGAATGTTGCTTGATTCAATGGAATATGAGTGTATGATAGGGAAAAATTTGGAGTAGGGAGAAAGATGAGTAAAATAAGAAAGTGCTCATAAAGTGGAAGGAAGGCATGTGTAAGGGGGTGTGTGTTTAGGGAGTGGGGAACAAGCAATGAAAGAGGATCCTATGTTGATTGAGTGGGGACAAGAAATGGAAGAGGAGCCTATGTTCATTGAGTGGGGGACAAGGCATGGGTGGAGGAGTGTGTGTTCTTCGAGTGGAAACAAAGTTTGAATAAAGAAGGAGTGTAAATCACTTTAAGTGTTAAGAAAGAAAAGAGGTAAAGGAGGTTCTTAATTCAAATTCAATTTCAAATTTCAAATTCAAATATCAAATTTAAAATTCAAAATTCAAAATTCAAATTTAAAATTTAAAATTTAAAATTTAAAATTTAAATGTTATAATCTTGGTTAACCCATAAGATAAAAGTGCATTTACGTAAAGTGACCTTAACTTATGTTTACGTAAGGTATGTAAATAGGTTTAGAGATGAGATGGGAATGGTTTTGTTATTTGGTTTCCCGTGTTGAACGGTAAGGACCCGATGATATTGATATAAATAAAAAAGCTCGGGTAACACTTAAATAAGAACCATACTACATTGTTGTGAGACAGTATTTGCATAAGTGTGTGAAAAACTTGTGAAGTTGTGTGTGTTGCTCTCCTTTTATAGAGAGGCTTGTAGGGTTTAGAGATAAACTCTTTGGGGGATGATCAACGGCTGCTAGAGAGACATGTGTTGATCATCCGAGAGCAGACAAAGAAGACAGGTGTCATGTGAGTGTTAAAATGTATATCTGAAAAAATCACATGCGATTTGCAATTTTAAAATCACATGTGATATATGAAATCACACGTGATTCATAACATACAAATATTTTCCAGACGAAATTTTAACATTAAAAAATAAAATAAAATAAAAAAAGACAAAAATACACCGTTGGTCCCTAAACTTTCCACAAAGCATCGCAATGCACCTTAACTTTCAAAAATCGTCGCTATGCATCCAAAACTAAGGATTTTGAGTCCGATTGCGTCCCTTGACCCATTTGGGCAAGGTCAACGCATGTTTTATGTTCTAGTTTCAGGGGTATAATAGTCCAATCACTATTTAACTATGATCTAACCCAAGCTAAACCCTAAACCACATTTGCAAGGCTCCAATAAATAAATAAAGACAAAAATAATCGAAACTGTTAGCAAATAAAGTGCATTGCAGGGAAGATCATAAGATTACATTAACATAAACTCATAAAGTGACAACACATATGATTCTGGATCATATGCCAGATGTAAAGTATCATAGTCTAATGTTTCCAAGATATTCTCGTGTTCGACTTCTGAATTGTCATGCTCGATGCCCACTTATTGAAGATTTTCCCATTTTCTTCTTGTCTGATTAACTTTACGCCTTAATGATGTAGTCTTTCATCTTTCTTTCATGCATCGTTTTTCATTTGCTTCTCACTCCCTCCTTTTCTTTACATAAGCCTTTGCTTTTTCTTCAAAATACCAAGCAACGGCTTCTGCAAGCTTTTTATCTTTACGCCTCTCAACATTGTTAGCCACAGCTGCATTAGATGATTCTGCCATTTGAAATTTACTACATATTTGTGTTTCTACTTATTTTTTGGATGCTAACCTCATGAATCATAAGGGTTTAATATAGGGTGTGCGAAATGAATGCTAGGAAGTAGGAAGGGTGATTGTTTCAATTTTCAAAAAGCCAAACGACAATCCCATACGATCTTGTAGGCGGTGTGAACCACCAACTTCCATTACTTCATCCAACAAAGGGAAATCTTCCATTGGTAATGTGTGAGAAATTTGGGCGGTTGGATGGGTTTATTGGTTAAAGCACAAAAGTTACTAGAGTCTCATGGAAGAGACGTTCAAGGGTTTTAATGACTTTGTTTTCACTGTTGGTCTCTCATTTTGTCTATGTTCCCGTTGAGATACTTAAACTCCCGCCAATTATTAAGTTGAGTGTTCACATTTGGTCCCTCAAGTTGACTGTCAGGTTTAGCTTGGGTTAGATCATAGTTAAATAGTGATTGGACTATTATGCCCCTGAAACTAGAACATAAAACGTGCATTGACCTAGCCCAAATGGGTCAAGGGACGCAATCGGACTCAAAATCCTAAGGTTTGGACGCATGGCGACGATTTTTGAAAGTTAGGGTGCATTGCGATGCTTTGTGGAAAGTTTAGGGACCAACGGTGTAAAAAAAAAGTTCGTTGAAAGTATATCTAAGTGCCCGTCTACTGAAGATAAACAAAAATTAGTCGCTATGGTGTATTTTTTTTGTCGCGTAAAGATTTAGCGTTTGCAAAATATTTTATTTTCAAAAAAAAGGTGAAAAGTTGTTTTAATTAATTTTGATTAAAAAATAGATGGCCAAGATCAAGGTCGTCCACTGGATGAGGCCCTATGCAGTAACGATAAGAAGACCTCCATGTTTGACGAATACTAATGTAAAAAGCGAAGAATTGTCGACTTTTTCATTCTCAAACGTGCAATCGCCACTTGATGTTTTCATAATCTTGTATTTTGGTTGTGATCAGATAATATTGTTTCATAATAAACTTAACCAAAGACTTAAATTCATGCATATGTAACTTGATAATATATAAAAATGAGGTCTTATAGAATTGGAACTTGATAATATATAAAAAGGATGTCTTATAGAATTGGAGGTCCTGTGCAACCGCCCTACTTGCACCTGGTGTTCACCGCCTCTAGCTAAGATAAGTTTATTTGGTCTATAATGATCTCAATTTTTATTTTTGTTTTGGTTCAACGACGAACCACCCTACCACCTGATGCATGTGGTACGAAAATACAAATGTGTAATATGGCGAATTTAAGAAACATATACTCATTTCAGTCAACATCACTGTCTTTGTACATTATTAAGTGATGACTACAAAAAAAATTGAATTACTTTTTTCCTTTTTTAAAAGTCAAGATTACTACATACTCATAGTGTTGCGATGGGTATGTTTAAACTTCTACTAAAAGAAATTTCAATGTTCAAATAACTTTGTATCAGGTGCGAGCATATTCTGTTTCTAACGTGAACAAAAAACTACATTTTTACGCGGCTTTTATATCAAAAAATGACTCTTCGTCATGATAGTTGAAAATTTGAGTAATCTGTGGTCAATCAAATTGCTCAATTTTGCCTAAGCAAAAAAAGAGTTACGCTAGCCAATTCAGAGGCTCTCGTGATGGACGCGCATTACTGATTACAAAATAATTTTACTTCTTATTCATGCAACTTTCTGGTATATTACCGTTAAGATAAAGCATATTTGCTGTTTCTTAAAAAACCTGCAACGAATGGCAAAAAAACGCAAAGCTTTTTAATATATAAAGCAAGACAAAATACTTGATCTTTTAACCGTGTACTAGAACAAACTAATAGGAATACAAAAATCAGAAATAACCAAATGTCAAACCTATTGTATATTTGAAAACCAAACTTTCAATCGACTGTTGGTACCATATGTTCCATTGTTTTAACCATTATGTTATCCTTAAGGTATTGTAGGCCTTAATGTTGAAGTAAAAGCCCTACCAGAAACTGGCCTCTTCAACCTTCAGCCTATGGTTGAAGTTAAAGCAAAAACAGAAGATTAAAGGATGCCAACCTGACCTTAGCTGAGCTCTGTCTATCTAACACATCTCAGATCTCTTTATAACTGACAATATATATACTTACACTGATACTCTCCTTCAAACAAACACAACAAAAATAGGCTTTGCCTACTAGACTAGGGAAAGTACTAAAACACCATCAATGTTCATCAACTTCTATTTTTTGTTGTGTACCTTTTGACTCTTTTCTTCTATTTGTTTGATATCTGGTAGTAATTAGAATGCAAGGATTAATCTTAATTGTAATAGCAGTTTTCATTTGCTGACGTAAATCTTAGTGGATCATGACAGGAGAGCTATTTTTCTACTAACGTGATGGTAACACGCATAATAAGAACGTATACGTATGTTATAAATCATTAAATCTAGACATCAATTGATGGTTACATGTGATTTTGACCTTACAAAGAACCAATCTTTTCTCACTTTAAATTCTGAAGATTGGTGCTTATAAGCATAAAATACATGTAATGTCAAAGAACTGTTGGTTGATTTTGCTTTAGGTGAAAGTGTGGTCTTTAATTACGAAGTACACAAGAACAACAAGTTAGAGATATTCATTAAATGATCCTTAATTAGCGTGCAATATAGATACAATGGAAAATAAATAATGATGGTAACGTGTTACCAGCCTTGATTAAATCGACTANAACCGTCCGGCTATATACACAATCATCAAACCTATTGTATATTTTAAAACCAAACTTTCAATCGACTGTTGGTACCATATGTTCCATTGTTTTAACCGTTATGTTATCCTTGAGGTATTGTAGGCCTTAATGGGGAAGTAAAAGCCCTACCAGAAACTGGCCTCTTCAACCTTCAGCCTATGGTTGAAGTTAAAGCAAAAACAGAAGATTAAAGGATGCCAACCAGATCTTACCTGAGCTCTGTCTAACACATCTCAGATCTCTTTATAACTGACAATACATATACTTACACTGATACTCTCCTTCATCCTAACACACAACAAAAATAGGCTTTGCCTACTGGACTAGGGAAAGTACTAAAACACAATCAATGTTCATCAACTTCTAATTTTTGTTGTCTACCCTTTGATTGTTATCTTCTATTCGTTTGATATCTGGTATTAATTAGAATGCAAGGATTAATCTTAATTGTAATAATAGTTTTTCATTTGCGGACGTAAATCTTAGTGGATCAGGAGAGCTATTTTTCTACTAACGTGATGGTAACACGTATAATAAGAACGTATACGTATGTTATAAATCATTAAATCTAGACATCAATTGATGGTTACATGTGATTTTGACCTTACAAAGAACCAATCTTTTCTCACTTTAAATTCTGAAGATTGGTGCTTATAAGCATAAAATACATGTAATGTCAAAGAACTGTTGGTTGATTTTGCTTTAGGAAAAAGTGTGGTCTTTAATTATGAAGTACACAAGAACAAGAAGTTAGAGATATTCATTAAATGATCCTTAATTAGTGTGCAATATAGATACAATGGAAAATAAATAATGATGGTAACGTGTTACCAGCCTTGATTAAATCGATTAAAAAAACATATTTCATACATCTAACTTGCAAAACTTGCACCTTTTTTCGATAGGAACTTTTGTAACCATTACAAAGATAGATGGTAACATAAGAGTGTTATATGCACATATAGTTTTCAAACTCTTAAATAGACGCAGACCGACAACTATTTATATTAATGGCGTGTTAAGATTACAATTTATGAGCACAACCAACCATTATATGGTTGTAGTTAAGGGTCACTATGGTCTTGATGACTAACCTGTTTTAGAGGTACACTCAGGGTAACCAAGAAACTGTATCATCCTTTAAACGTTTATATAACCACAAAACAGCTAAGTACCTTCATTAAAACCACCTGTTAGACACAAAAGCCAAAATGTTAAATTAGAAATAATCACCCGGAGATATGTGATGTAAAAGCAGAATATGAAGTATCACAGCATATAAAAATGCAAAATGCACCAAGTATAAACCATGTGATATAAAAGGACTTGGTATGTTTCATTCACTTGAAATAGTTAATAATCTAAACAGATATTGATATTAAGCCCATCCATATGGGGTTTGTAGGGCGTTTTGTCTTTGCATCACGCACACGACTATCAGTATATTTGAAATACAAGTTTTTAACAAGTTTCTGTTAATAGGCCAGAACTGTATCCTATTCTTGAACGATGGGGTTGAACAACAGTAGTCTAGATATTCGAAGAATGAGTGAAAAAACATAGTATAGTTCATGGAAGACGGTAGAACAGTAAACATTGCAACTTTCGAGTGGATATGATAATTTCTGACGTTGATTAAAAAACTTGTAATATGATGTTTAACTATATTCTATTACACTACCCAGTTTACCAACAACACTTTGTTGTAAACCTAACATGACTTGCCTTCTCAAACAAAATTCAGAGACTTCCAACAACGGCCTTGATATTTAAACATTACACACAAAGTTATGGTTTCACAGGTCAAGACTCTCAAGAGTATAGCAACTCATGATGAAGAATTTTTTTTACACTTTTCAATTACTTCAGAAAAGCGTTTAAAGTTCAATTTGGCATATAGTAGACACAACCCATTGAATGATATGCAGATCAAATAAACAAGGTTCAAGAAATTGCAAGTGACCCATACATAGCCAAGGAGTCCAAAACTTAAAAAAAAACCCCATGTCCTTCCTTATTCAAGATATCCATTTCATAACATTGTTGGACCAATTACAAAAGCAAATTCTAAAATGCTAAAGGGACCCTTCAATAATTTGTCAAATCCACGTCAAAAAAGAAAGTAAAATTGTGGACAACTTACATTTAGTACTCACTTTCCTTTATCTGGCGATCTTTTTACCATTACACGTGGTCAAAGAGAAAGAAAAAATATTCAATTATGGTTACACAATGAGCTCGACATTCATTTCTATTTCATTGATCAACTTATAGAATTTTCAAAGTTATTAGTTCTCTTTATGGCAATGAGTTTACAGAAATTGCCACAAATCACAATACCCGATTTCCTTTTGTATTAGCTTTCGTTAGTATATAATTATATTCCCTTGTATTTCTAATTTTCCTCGAATCTTAAAGCTTTAAGCCTGCCTTCTTCCCTTTTAAATCATTCAACCTGTTTAGGTGTGATTAAGACATGAAGTCATGTAATTTCTTATAACTTATCATTGGAAAAAAAAAGTTGTTTTGAATGTGGAGTCAATAGTCTAGTTCTATATGACTTAAGAATCATCCTAGGGCCTTAGTTCTTTATCATCAAAGGTTCTCATTCTGTATCATATACATGATCAGGTTTTAATTCCAGTTCACCGCACTTTAATAGAGTTGGGTCGTAATAACTGAAGCAATCACTATCCAGCTTGGCGTGTTCATTATATTCAAAATTATCAAGATATAGGTCTCTCTAAATGTCATTCTGCTTTTAGATTTTTCACTGCATATAAAGCCATAAGACCATCCCTTGCCCTCAACTATTCAAGACAACAAGGGTATTAGCTCGCCAATATGCGTCAGAACCACTACACCTAAAAGAGTTACAAAAACGAAACAAACTATGTTTAGGTGCTGTTGATCATTTTGGCACCATGTAAAACTCACATGACTGCTATTATGACATGCTCCATTTATATAGTGTCAAATAGAGATAAAAACTCACAACTCAAACAATTCATTTGACTGAAGCTAAGTTGAACTTAAAGAGTCAATATTACTTACAGAAAGAAAGCNACTATTATGACATGCTCTATTTATATAGTGTCAAATAGAGATAAAAACTCACAACTCAAACAATTCATTTGATTGAAGCTAAGTTGAACTTAAAGAGTCAATATTACTTACACAAAGAAAGCATTCTTGATTACTCCATAATTTGTTGATGATTCAGTTCATTTATTAGTTCTGTCAAAGATCCTGCAGTTTTGTCATTCACAAACTCGTCTTTGCCCCTGCAGACCAGCAACTGTTCTTCAAGACTCTGTACAAGGGTTTTAAGCTTCTGAATTTGCTTCTCTTGAGAAAGGATTATCTGCAACGACAAGATAACGTATAAGACTATAAGCAGCTGAGATATATTAAACTATATACAGCTTTTACAGACATGGAACAGGAAGCATTATATCCTGAACCAGTAAGGCTAAAACAAAAATGAAACCATCATAAACAGCAAAGAGCTGTATGGTTCTGGAACACGAATATCGTGCTTCACAGTCCTATCAAAGGTTGATCCATCCAGTACACTATTCACTTTAAGTCTATCTTCACTACTTCACAGCATAACAATCTAAGTCTATCTCCACCTCTCCTAGTATCCTCTTTATATATCTCATATAAGATTCCTCCTATGAAGCACCTAAAGTATCTAAAATGCCATTAATCTTTATAAAACCTCCTCAATTAATGTTCATACTCTACAATGTTCCTGGTTTAAAAGTTCTCTCTGACACTCCTTCAAGAAACGTAAGATTAATGGCCAACGGACTAACTTTAAGAGTAGACAAAAGGCTGATTTCACTAAGTAAGCAAGTTGGGGTGCGTAACAAGCAGATAGACAAGCTTTAAACTTGTTTATATCTATCCTTTATCATTTAGTTATTTACCAGACTTACGGACAAGCGAGTCTATTGCTCTGCTCCTAGAGAGTAATAGATTTGAACTAGATCAAGAACTGTTTCCAATAAGCTCTTCAAATCAGGTTCACCTCCAATGATGCATCCGCATCTACAAATGGAATACCGTTATAGCTCACAGACACACCAAAAAGTTGAGGACCTAAGAAAATCGGTCAAACCATGCCCAAGGGGAATGTTTCGACCATAGAGAACAGCAAAACACCTTGGCTCTTTTCTTTTTAAAGTCTGTTACAAGGTCACTGAGAAGGACATCCATGTGTCCAACTTATGAAGAGGCCAGTGGCCAATTAAGAAGCAGGAAAGTCCGGTCGTACAGGGGGAGGGAAGGAGAAGGATGGAGAATATAGTGTCTAATCTTGATCCGTGTTCTCCTAGTGGGCTCCTACTGAACAGGATATGACCGAGAAAATGAGGAATTATGTGACATGAAATATTAAAAGGCTATTCATCTCATTAGATGTGCAATTTTCGTAAAAACACCTCGTCAATTTTTATAGCTTGGCCAGGAACCCGTTTCTTGCCCAAACATTCTTTTGGTCCCAAGGTTTAGGTGGAATCTTCCATTCACATTACTCGGCCATATACGGTTACTATGAAAAAGAGCAACTAATTTGACAAGCTCAAAAGCAACCTCTATCACAGATTAAACAGCTGCATCATTTTTATAATTACCTATAAAGTCTTAATAATACAGATGGACGCCTGTGGTAGAAGAACAGTGGCACTTGCTATTTAATACGTCAAGCAGCTCGCATGCATTCTTACAGTGACAATTATTAACTCTCAGTTAACAAGATTGCCAAAAATAGACCTGCGTCTACCTTTACAACCATGTCAAGGCTCACGTACTGCTCCAGCTAATCATTATCATCCATGACACACTTAAATCCAAATACAGGTTCAGCCACTGCAAGCTAATTATAAAATACAACTTGTACTCCCTATTTTTATACACACGCATGTATCTTGGAGTAGTGACACTATTGAACCAAAGTGCAAGTCACATCGAATACTCACCATCAGCAGCAGCACATATTAAAATATGTTACCGTAGCTACTGAAACATGAAAACCTAAATCTACACCAATTCAAAAATCAACATAAAAAACATTCTTAAAGTAACCTAACGTAACCTCTATATAATAGGACCTCCAACCGGTCAGCATCTAAAATATACTGTATCTCTATGACACATCCTCAGTAAGTGTACTCAATAACCTCCCTTTTTGAATCAAGGGTACCTCTCTCGGCATTCCCTTATGAAAGATAAGATAAGCACGACAGCAACCCAATGGCCAATTAACGAAGTGTAGAAGTAGACAACTGGCTGATTTCACTCATTAAGAGAATCATGCGTGTGTAACAATCCGATAGATAAGCTTTACAACAGGCTTCCTATAGCATTTAGTTTTTTCAAACCAAGGAATGGGTGGATCTACTGGTCTACTCCTAAAAGTAATAGATTTGAACGAGGTCAGGAACCTTTTCCAATAACTCTTAGAACGAGTAACACCAAGGCTGGTTTGTCCTCATATAAAAGTGCAAAATCATTAACACTCGCAGACACAGCCAAAATCTGAGAACATGAGAATTTCAAACCATGCTCAAGGGAACTTTGGAAACATAGAGAACAACAAATAAAAAACCTTGGCTCTCCTACTTTGACCTCTTTTACAATCAATAAAGGGGAAGGAAAAAATAGATAAGAACATAGTGCCAAGCTAGATCTGTGTTCTCCTCAGCACAAGAAAGTGCTCATGCACGCTACACCGGGGAAGTACGGTGACTCGTGCATGTCTTATGACTGAGATAAGGTGCTAAATTTCAGGAGCAACCAACTGCACATTCAAACAGAAATTTAAAAGGCTATAAATCTCATGAGTTGTGCGAGTTCTAACAGGAAACTATTCATAATTGTGGCTTGGCTAGGCATGTGTTTACTCTTTTAGTCCCCACGGCTTTCAGTGTAATCTTTCATCCACATTATTAAGTCGTATAGTGGTTAACATGAAAATGGCAACTATCATGAGGATGACCTATATCTGGATGCACAACCAGTAGCAATTGCTATTAAGAACTTTAAGAAGATCCTGGGAGAACGATAATACATTCTCACATTGAGAACATCTGAACACTCGGTTAACAATATTGCCGAAAATAGTCCCACATCTACCTCTTATAATCATGTAATGACTAATGACTCAAGTATTACTCCAGCTAATCATCATTATCCAATACGCACTTAAATCTAACCAGAGTTTCAGCAGCTACTGCAAACTAATACGGAGTAGTATAAAATGCAACTTGGAGCTCATTATTTTCATACACATGTTAAATCCTGGGGTAGGAGTCTAAGGAGCCAAATACATCACATTTAACTCAGGTAATCAACTACGACACTTTCATATATCTTTACTAAATATCTTGACAGCCTTAAAACAACCAAAAGCTAGAAATTAACGTTAACAAGATAATCTTTAACCACGACAGAACGAATGCACAGACGAGATTTTTTAAAGCACAGTGATGAAAGGTTCCACCTTTATACAAGTCATTCACAAAAAGGGTAACTGAAAAAGACATTCTTGTGTCCATCTAAGGGAGAAGCAAATGGTGAATTGAGAAGCAGGAAGTCTACTCTGTACAGCACGGGAAGGGCACCCTGATATCCTCACAAAATGTCTCAGGTTCAAGCCTCACTAGGTACACATCTTGGGGATCAGAAATAGGTCACGGGGATACCCAGATTAGGCCGCGTATATCAAAATCGGTTTAGGCCATAGATAGACGGTAAATAGGTAAATTACAACTTTTTTCGGATAGAAATAGTTTAAATGTGCATAGAACAAAACTTAGAGAGTTCGTAAAAATAAATGGAACACTATTTAATTTAGGTACTCAAGGATATGATACAGGGCGGAGCCAGAAAGTTATAGCCGAAGGGGCAAACTTTGATAATTTTTAGAAACTACACTACAAATTAGTTCATTAGGGGGCAAATTACAAAAATAGTTGNTAGCTCTCCTATTCAACCTGTCCATATAACATTTTGTAAGACCTAACTATTAACAACTCATGAAAATAATAATAATAATTTATAACATTTTATAATACTAAGTTTTATATAAACCCTAGGAAGTGAATAATATAATTTAATTTATGTGATTGATTATGAATTGAATAATACCTTTGGGAAATGAGAAGGATGAGTTATGTGCTGAAGAAGAAAAGAAAACCGTGTACTGGTATAAAGGGGTGTTTTTTCAAGGTTTTGGAAATATAATATAGTTTTAGCACATAGAACCAACCTTTAGGGCCGTAAACGAACTGAATATTTTATGTTCGTTTAGTTAAATGAACGAACATGAACAAAAAGTCTCGTCCGTTTATTTATGTTTGTGAACGTCCGATTATGCGTTCGTTAACATTCATTTATGTCTATTTATCTATTTATGTCCATATATCATATCTTTTAATTTTATAATTTTAAAAATTGGTTTGTTTAAACAAGACAACGCTTATAAAACAATAATTGTAAAGAATTCAATAAAGTTTATGTTTGTTTGTCTATTTTTCATTTATGTTCGATCGTTTATGTTCGTTTAGTTTCTTAATGAACGAACATGAACAACTCATTTTCTTAATAAACGAACATGAACAAGAAAATTCGTCCGTTTAAGTGTCCGTGTCCGTTTATTTGTCCGGTTAAAATTAAATGAACGAACATGAACAAGGCTCTGTTCGTGTTCGTCCGATTCGTTTACAGCCCTAACAAAATTTATTCAGAAATTTTTTTATTGTACATTATCACTCTTTCTGTCTCAAATTAATTAGTGCCTTGGTTCTTATGAAAGCTAAAAAGACAGTTTTACTCATTGACAATGAATTAATAAGGGGTACATTTAGTTTTGTTAATCTGAATTATGATTAAGGCTATAATAAAATAAAACAATTTCGGCTACTACTTTTATAGTGGACAATAATTTTGAGAAATACTAAAAAGAAATTGGATAAAATTAAGATGAAGGTAATATTTTTCTTTTTTTTATTTTTTACAAAACGAAAATTATACTTTAACTAAATAATTAAAAACTTTATTTCAAATGTCTAATAATAACATAAAGAAAACTTGATTAAAATTCTCTATGTATTTTTAGAAGTGAATAATTAATTTGGTACTACTAAAAAAGAAAACGTGAACCGACACTACTTATACTTAGGCTATGTTTGGCGCGGGCGGAGCTTTTTGGAACGATGAGCGGAGAACAATGAGCTTTTTTATTTTTATCGTTCGTTTGACAAATGAGCGATGAGCTTTGCTAATATTTAGAAATGCTCATTTTTTAATGCTTCTTTAAAAAGCTATAATCGATGAGCTGTGAGTTGTGAGGTGTGTCTACCGCTCCCTCACAGCTCACTGCTACTTTTACTCACCGCTACTTTTACCCAGCACACTTTTATGGGAAATGTCCACATCAAGGTTTTCAAGATCGGGATCCTACCTAGGATCGTTTTGGTCTTTGCAAGATCGTGATCATAAGATCGGATCAGGATCATAAGATCCTACTATAATGCTATTTTTTAATGACTTTTGTAATATTATTCAAATCTATAAATTATTATATATTATAAACATGAAATTATATTAATATTTCATGAAAATGTTGTCATAAATTATGAATATGGAATGTTTAAGAAGAATCATACGTTTTTTTTTTGCATTATATAAAAATATAAACCATAAATTAGTAGTTTTTTAGTTTGCGGTTCGAAAAAAGTAAGATCGGATCGAAGTAGAATAGTAGATCTTAAGATCCAATGGTCAAGATCGGGATCCTATAAGATCTTAAGCTTGTTAAGATCCTACGTAGGATCCGGATCGTTTTGCTTTGTAGAATTGTAAAATCGTAAGATCTTAAAATCAGGATCGAGATCTTAACAACTATGGTCCACGTTAGCGAGGGGTAAATCATGCAACTTCCCTCACACAACCACATATGCCACCACGACATCAAACCACTTTCAAAAAAACTCACCAAATCCAGACAAACGTACTACTTTCATTGCACAAGTTACTTACACTTCTGAAAAATGACAATTTCCCAATAGTAACCACCCTTTCAAAACCCGATGAGCCAAACAGCCTTGATATAAATATAAAAAGTTAAAAACCAATCAACAACCATTAACCACCATGGGAAACACACAATCACCAGGCGTTAATCCTCGTTACACATCTGCCGTTAGGTCAGATTTTTTCATCACATTTAAAATCTATTAANAATGTGTTGTTAGGTTAGTAGGACCGTAAACGAACTGAACGAATATGATTAAACGAATGGAGATAGACGCTTAAACGAACTAATTCATTTGTCCGAAAATAAACTTGTCGACTAATATTATGCGTAAACCTATGTGGCAGCATCTTGTTGTTGACCAGAGGGGCCTACATTTTCACAAACTAATAAATTATTGCCACCTAGATTTTAGAGGAACAAAATTCAGTTATACTTTTAGGTACAGTGGCGGACCCAGGACTCTAAGTCACTAGGCTATGTTTGGTGACACCTAGCAGTAGCAGTAATATAACACTAATTATATAGTGTAAAACAAGCAAATGCTTACTGCTTGTCGCTTGCCGCTTCAAGCATTTAAGATTGGAGCAGTTGGTCATATTTCAAATGCTTATCGAGGTGTTGCCAAATAAGCAAATGTTTACCGCTTGTTGCTCCTAAACGCTTCCAAAAGCTTGTTGTCAAACATGACCTAGGTGAACAATTTTTGTTTACGAGTATATAGGAAATAAAGATGAACTAAATGGCACAATTTAGTTAAAACTAGTAAACAAACTAAGAACACATGTATTTCTTTTGACCTATTAGTGGACTAAATAAACAAGATGTGTATTTATGTGACACAAAATTTCGGGATCAGGTTCATTTCGGAGAAATTGGGATTTTTAACGAAAATTTACACTAGGCGGCAAACATCCATCGGGTTCCTGTGAACCCCCGGAACCCCCCTAGGTAACATACATGAATTAACATAAACATACTTTTCATTTTGTTGTGTATGTTCATGAATGTTAATGAACAAATAGTCGTTCCTTTAATTTTATTTGTGTACATTCATGAACTCAAATGAACAAACAGTTGTACTCAAATTATCACTAGTGTGGTACCAGAACTTGTTATTTTTTTTTACAGATGTATCTGCTTAGTTGAATATTAATAGATGTGTACTTTTTCAAATGTTTCCCTGTCACAAATGGGTGCATTAGTACAAAATAACAGGTTTAGGTACGAGACAAGTAATATTTTTGGTACACGTACCATTATGGAACATTTGAAAAAGTACACATCTATTGTATGGCTTAACCTTTTAATTGAACGTAAATGGTAAATTAATGAACTTCACGTTGAACAGGTCACAAATGATTAGTTGAACACTTGAACGTTCCGTTTGTATGTACAGTTCTAGTTAAGAGTTATGAAATTTTTGTGTTTTGTGTTAGGATTTTACGGGAATTAAAGGAGCTCTTGGAGAAAGATTGTATGATATAGTGACACAGAATCGGAAAGATGATAAACTTACCTTTGAAGACCTTGTTATTGCTAAAGTAAGTTTGTAGTATTTACTTGCTCTGGATTTGTATTTGGAGAATTGCTATGTTTTTGCTTGTGGCTAATGAATCGAAGCATCAGAATGTATTTATGTGAAACATATAAAGTAGGAATCTGTATGTCTGTGTCTTATCATTAGACTTCATCTGATGCGTGTTATGGTGTTAAGAGTTAGGTAGTTAAATAGAATTCTAGCACTTATACTCTGTGCCTGCGTTTTATTTTGGAGACAAAGGAAAAGCTAGGGAAAGGGAAGGAAGCGGAAATTAAATGACTTATTGTGTTGCCGAGGTTTTTAAGGACAAAAAAGTAGCGGAACTGGAGAAAAATAAAATTGCTGAGTTTTCTCATCTGAACTCATCCTAAAAGGGGGATGATTTGTACAGAAAGTGATTGAGAATTTTTTTAATACTTTGAGTTACAAAAATGCTGCTAACTAAGAATATTACTTATATATACAAGTGATAAGTTAGACTGTCAATTTTCTCTCTGTTTCTTCTAACTCGGGAGCACAGAAACATTTATCTTTTTCCTAGCTTGGAAACACAATGCCAATGTTGGCTGCTCAAGTTGATTTGTACTTACACACTGATCTATATTTCAGGCAACTTATGAAAAAGGTACTAGAGATGAGATTGACGAATTTCTCTATCAACTATGCGATGTTAACGGTGATGGACATTTAGTGAGGTAAAATGATTAAGGTTATATCATTTTTTTAATATCTCAATGCAAGGGTGTCATACTTGGTTGAGAGGAAAGTTCTTTATGTTTACATGTCTAAACTTGAGATCCGGTAATTTTGACTTGTTTAAAGATGGGAGCATATTGTATTGTATATACGTTGCAATAATGCACATCCGCTTCTTTGGCCTTTCTATTATGCAAACACTCAGGGGCTGGTTATACTTATAAGTTAAAGTTGTATCAAAATTTTGGTTTTTGATGTAAATAAGGAGTCTCCTGTTTGCTCTCTTGTTTTAAAAACTCTTTACATTACTATATCTCCTCGCAGATCTGACTTGGAAGCTGTTATAAGTGAGATACTTGATAATATATCTTTGGGGAAAAAGTCTGAAAGTTCATCAGATTCTGAACTGAGGCCGATTAGCATATTCCTTGATGCTGCCAAATTTACAAAGGATGTTGAAGGAAGTTCTGATAGAAGTATGTCTTTGGAGGATTTCAAAACCTGGTGTCGCCTTGTTCCATCTGCCAGAAAGTTTCTTGTTAGCTTGTTGAAGCCATCTTCTACAGGTATCTATTTTTTAAGTAGTACAAATTGCTATTTACTTCATATATTCCAACAAAAAGATGCATACAGACCTACGGGTTTCAACGTTCAAACCTAGTACCCTTAAGACACAAAGAGATATGGATCTTTTTACGTGCATATCACAATACACCATCGTTATTCAATTTGCTTAAATTGTTGAATTTAATGCAGAAACAAATATACATAAGTTAGCTGATCTCTAGTACATAGGTGTTATTCATGCAATAGTTTATATTTTGCTATTTTCCTGCAAAAGCAAACCATAATTATATGCAGCATTTCAGCCTAGTAGAAATCTCATATATCGTCATGATAAAATGTCACCTGTGAAAAATACCATAATAATGTACAGCATTTCTGCTAAATAGTAGCCCTTACTGGACGTAGGAGACTAGGAGTTGCCTAATTGCACACATGTTTTGAGATGATGAATGAATGGACTTTACCTATGTAATAGGACACATCTTGTGATTGATTACTGCCATCCACAACTTCATTATTTAATGATATAAAATTCTTGCGTTTACATAATTATATTGATACTTCATGTTTAATTTCGTTTATTTCTTCTTCTTTTGGTCTTGTATTTTAAGTGCAACCAAAGAAGATACATTGCTTGTTAGTTTATCATTATCCTGAGAGTAATGACAGGGATGCCTAATTGACATGTCTAAATATATGCCTAATCCGCTCAATATTGACATGTGTCCTAGTGATTTCTATCTCCTCGACCCCGCCTAAGGGTTTGGGTACACTATTAGGCACAAGTTTTAGTGTTTTACTTACATGAATGAATTCTCTTATTGTGAACCTCTGCTTTTATGGATGGACCTTAGTGGAGACCGGGAGGGCTGTGGCGCCCTCAACATTTTGAAGTTTTACTTATTAAAGAATTTATCATATTTTGTATACTTTGTAAAGAAAATATGAGTTTGGCCCTCCAAGCTAAATAATTTACCTTTCAGCCCTCCCAATAGGTTTATTCAAGTTCCGTCTACGTTAAATGCTTTTAAGATCCACCCATTGAGGGTTAATAAACATGTATTTGTGGTGTTTGACAGATCAGAAGAGCTACTAAGCTGTTAACTATGACATTCTCATGCACATTATTTTTATGGAACAGGTTCTCAAGTTCCCCATCTGATACACCAGGAGGACATCGATACTAATATTCTGCTATTAAAGGAGGAGTATGCTTGGCACATAGGAGGTGCACTTTCGCATCAAGAACTGGGTGAATGGAAACTCTTGTATCACAGTGCACTCAACGGACTAAGTTTCAATACCTTCTTGGGCAATATTTCGTGGGTAGCTTACTTCCTCCGATTCATTTTGTCTTCTGCATATGCGCCTAAGCGAAACTTTAACCGATGCCATTTAGGTTTCTTCTACTTAGGGGGCTTATGAGTTATTAGCTTATATAACAAAAATAAGCCTAATCAAGTGTTTGGCTAACTTTATATGGTTGGGCTCATGAGCTTATATGAGGGGGTTTTGATAAGCCCAAATTTTGTGGCTTATATGAGGGAGGGGTGGGCTTATATAAGAAATGTTATATAAAAGACTTTTGTACCCTCAATAATTTCACCTTTGTGTATTCATGTACTTTTTTGTCATTCAACCTCATCAATTATGATAAGCTAAGCCAAACACTAACATGGGCTTATGAGCTTATGCTCTATAAGCTATAAGCCGCTTATAAAATATAAGCCTAAGCCCTATAGATAAGCTTACATAAACACCCTCTTATTACATACATCTATGTGTTTAATATCTTTGTGATGCTGGATGTTATTCCTACTGTTCCACTTGGGTTGTGCTTGTACACCCGTGATCTATCTGATGGATGACCACTCTCACTCTCACACTTACTAAAACTAGAATGCTAAACAGAACTAAAAAATAGTGTAGTTGAACATACACTAAATGAAGTTGCGTGTTGGTGCAAATAAGTATATTAATCAACACTCATGTTCTTCTACAATTAAGCTCAAATTTTGTCCCTAGTTCTTCTAAAGCTTAGATACAGTTAAACTAACTTAGTTTTTTTATGCTATTTAAACTTAGCTAAACATCATCAGCCCTCATAAATAGTGGCAAACATATAGCATGTGCCTTTTGTTATCAAATATGCATTAATATCAATGTCAAGTAGATAATATCAAATATGCATCATCAGCCCTCATAAATAGTGGCAAACGTATAGCATGAACATGCCATGGTTAATTGAGTTTCAATCCCAGTAATCTTATGTAAAGTTTTGGTAGTTCGACAAGTTTTATGATATTTTGAATAATTGACCTGCAGAAATGCTGAAGGGCCAACTGTTTTGATTATCAAGGACAGGGAAGGCTACATATTTGGTGGTTATGCATCTCAACCTTGGGAGAGGCATGCTGACTATTATGGGGACATGAAGTCTTTCCTATTTCAGCTATACCCTACAGCATCTATATATCGACCTACTGGCGCTAACACCAATTTACAATGGGTAAGTTCATCTTCTTTAGTCATACACGACAATAGTATGGTTCCCATTTGATAGTAAAGTTTAAGTTGGAGCATATTGTTACAGAAGGTCTCCGAACTGAGGTTACTACTTACTTGATAGTAGTCCATTTTTGTAGCAAGGTCATATTCTTTTTAGAAAGATTTGATATTAAATGTCAGTTATTCATATTACCATACTATAGAAGTTAGATAATTTTGATTCAAAAATGACATAAAAAAAAAAATTGAAATTGGTCTTCACTAAATAATAGCACCATTCTAACGGGGCGAGAAATGGACTAGAAACGCAAGTGATTCTTTAAGTTGTAATTGCTCCATCTGTCAAGTTAACTTTCTTTTCCCTTATTTTGCTGCTAATATTAAAATGCTATATGCAGTGTGCTGTGAACTTCACTTCTGATAGCATTCCAAATGGCATTGGTTTTGGCGGTCGACCAGGTCACTTCAACCTATTTATTTCAGCAAACTTTGATAGTGGCCACACTTTCACCGGCCCTACTTTCAACAGTCCTTGCTTGTCAAAAAGCAACCATGTTTACCCCGAAGTGATAGAATGCTGGGGAGTTGTACAAAAGGGAGCTCAACAAGAAAAGCCAGACGGGGTGAAAGGTACTGTGCTGGAAAGATTCAAAGAAGACCGTAATATGCTTAATCTGGTCGGGCTTGCTAATTCAAGCAACTGATTGCTTTGAAAGTGAGAAAACTCCATCTTGTCAAACTAGGTTTGCAAGGGTGTTTGTTGCTGAATTTTTTGGAGCTTTGTACATGTTGAAGGGAATAGCAGACACTGATACCAGAGACCACTAGCTACTTGATACATATTTGTAGTCACAGTGTGGTGACTTGAAGCTCTTTTGTGTTCATGTTTTCTTGTAAATTCGGCAAATGCAACGGTCAACAGATCTAGTGTGTAAACATATTCCTTGAACTACAATACTGTTCTTGTTTTGTGAAATAAATTATATGCGCTATGCCATGGTACTACTTTTTAGCGCTGTAACTGGAGTGAGGTGACCTGTACTAATGAATTGTTGACCAGTATTTGATGGGAATGCCATGAAACATATTGGCATTGATGCCGCTTCAATATCTAATGAAAATGAATCTATATTAAATCACCAGAGTTTGCAGCAATTCGAAACCAAAGTGGACAAGAACAATAGGTCTAAGAAGTACCAAGATAGCCGCATTTACAACCCATTATCTCCCAAGAGGTGACTATGGACTATACTTTCAGGCTTGTGCTTTTTCAACCGGGCTAAGCATGTGGCTTGAATGCTAAGCTCACGTGCGAAGTCTGTATTTTTTACTTTATTTTTTTGTCGATGACGTGTGCTAAGAATCCATATCCCAGCATGATTAAACATGATGTCGAGTTTTCCATAAGTCGCAAATGCAATATCTACGCTTTTCTAATGTCTTCTTTTGTTACATCAGAATGGACAAAGTACTTGACCAATCAGTCTTGGATGTGTGCAATATTGTTCAGCAAAGAGCTTTGAATTACACTCCCCAACACCGCCTGCTGGTCCCGTTATCAACGCTAATTTTCCGTCTAGCCTACATTTATCATATCTGAAAAACTTTATAGTCATATCATTTAGAGATGCAAACAAACTTACAAGTTACAACACAAAGGATTTGTCTAGGAATATGAAATAGTTATAGCAAAAATCAGTAACACAAGATCTACGTGATTAAACCAATTTGTTAGTGGACTGCTCGAGATCCCCTAAAAGGCTATGGAGCCTTTCCAGGGATGATTCCCCAATGACGCTCCCCGGGTTATCGAGGGCTCGAGCCCCCCGTCGTTCCCAATCTCCCGTCGGGTCAAGTTTTGCCATTCGTTGGACAATCTTTTTTTTTTTTTTTATTTCTCTGCTGGCAGGAATGACAAGCGCTTTAATTTGGCAAGTCTCTTCCGGATCGAGTGAAAGTGGAAATGCAACAAGTCTTCCGGCTTTGGAGTCTTCCTCGAGCAGTGAATCATTGGCTACGTTTAGAGCCGAATCGCAGCGATAGAACGTCACGCTTTATTTTTGGATCAGACCGCTCTTGGTCGTCGAACTAGTCATTAATGGTCGGCTTCATTGGTACCCTTTCGGTATGCGTTGCAAACACTTTCATTTTGAGCATCCCATCTTCTATAGAAGCAAAACTCGAACGGATAGAACAGATGGTGCAACTACATAACTTTTTTCTTTTTCATTACTTCCATGGTCGTGCCTCGTGGCACGGCAGCACCCGTACTATTGAAATGGTTCGTCAGTAGAGATGTTCCCACAGGTGCCCCTTCTTCTAATGGTACTATAATTCCTATTCCTATCCCTTCATTCCCTCCTTTAAGGAAGCTTATCACAAGCACCCCACCCCATACGACTTTGCTGGCTTGACTCCAGAACTCGTAGAGGAAGGAAGCGATGATCGGTTTATCCCATTAAGTGTAATCCCGCTAGCCAATGAAAGGACTACTCTTCTTGGATTGTGAGCGACGACACCAGCGTGGGAGGAAAATAAGCAAAATCTATTGCATAATCCAAGTAAAAGTGAACATCTCGCTAATAAAAATCATCATCACGAGCAGTAGCTGAAATTGCTAGTCGATCTACCGGATCAACTTCTGCCTACCCCGCCCGGTCAAAGATCGCCGGCACGTAAACCCCCCTTTCACCCCCGCCCCCTAAAATGGTAAAGAAGGCTCTTTGGGGGTCTCTCTTTCTATCTGCCAGGAGAAACAAATAGGAAGGGATGGTTCTTTCATTGCAAGAAGGCTCTTTAGGGTCTCTTTTTCTATCTACGTGGGAAAAGGGACCCTCTTTCTTTTCAGAAAGCCTTATTTGTACGATATGATGCAAGCAAGGAATCCTATTAGAGTGATGCAAGTCAGCCTATAAGATGAAACCGAAGATACTAATAGTTTGTATTGGGCCAAACCCATATAGTCTTGTAGCATGTTGCATTATTATTTATACCGTAAACATTATCATTATTTGGTTATGAGAAAATAACCCTACTTTGATGGGGCTTTACAGTATCTCACCTTCGCTAGACCTAATTTGGCTTATGCGGTTCAATAGGTTTATCTCTATATGCATGATCATCGAGAGCCTCATCTTGCTGCTCTTAAGAGGATCTTACGTTATGTCCACGACACTTTGGATTATGGTCTTCAGTTGTATTCTTCCTCGACATCTTCTCTGGTTGCCTATTCGGATGCTGATTGGCAGGTTGCCCAACTACTCGTCGTTCTACTTCAGGTTATTGTATTTTCCTTGGCAACAATTTACTATCTTGGTCATCTAAGAGGCAGTACACTTTGTCTCGTTCTAGTGCTGAGGCTGAGTATCGTGGTGTTGTCAGTGCGGTGGCTGAGACTTCCTGGTTGCGGAATCTTCTTTGAGAACTCCATTCCCCTTTACATTCAGCTACCATTGTTTATTATGACAATGTCAGTGCGGTTTATTTATCTTCCAATCCCGTGCAGCATCAACGCACGAAGCACATTAGATTGACATTCATTTTGTTCGAGATCAAGTTGCTACTGGACAGGTTCGCGTTTTGCATGTTCCCTCACGTTATCAGTATGCCGATATTTTCACTAAGGGACTTCCGTCTGCATTGTTTGATGAGTTTCGGACCAGTTTGAGCGTTCTGCTGCGGGGGCTATTAGTGGACAATCATTTGAAGATTAGCATAGTTTGTATTGGGCCAAGCCCATATAGTCTTGTAGCATGTTGTATTATTATTTATACGTACGGTAAACATTATCATTATTCGGTTATGGGAAAATAACCCTACTTTCACAATTAATTCATGAGTATAATCGATTAATTTTCAAAATCACGTTAATCAGTTGATTTTATTAGTACGAATCAGTTTGGCAATTTGCACAACTTAGTATATACATGGAAAGTAAGAGAAACATGTGTGTATATGAGAATACTTGTAGGCTAGTTTAAAACTGTTTGGTAAACACAATCTCTTCTAGTGGTTGTCATTAGTTTTGGGAAATTCCGAGGATACATTTAAAGTGTAGTAGGATACATAAATCTGGATTTATATATATTTGTGATCCAAACTACACACTATGATGAATCGCCACAGGACAGAGTTTTATATATGGTGTATGCATACACAGCTAATTTGCTCTCAATTTTAAGATAAATTATCGGGGTATTGAAACATGCTGAATGATGGATTGACAATACTAATTCCACCATCTATAAACAAATTGTGTCCGCTAATGTACTTGGCCTCGTCGCTTGCCAAAAAAAGGGCAGCTTTAGCAACGTCATCAGCTTTAAGCATCACACCCTTAAGGTTTCCGATTGAGTGCATCTTTTTCTCTAAAGTTTCCTCATCAAGACCAAGGTAACTTGTCGCCAATGGTGTAGCTACTGCATAAGGTGACAAACAATTTACTCGAATGCCAAATTGCCCAAGCTCTACTGCTAAATTCTTGGTTAGACCAACCACAGCGTGCTTTGCACAAGTGTAGGCATGTGTGGCCATACCACCAATATTTGAAGCAATGCTCGCCATTGAAATTATTGATCCGCCTCGTGCTGGAACCATAACCCTAGCAGCATGTTTAATGCCCAAAAAGGCGCCTGTGACGTTAACACTAAGAACACGTTCAAAGTCTGTTTTCTCATTGTCGATGACGCGTGCTTTATAAGCATCCATTATCCCTGCATTATTGAGCATGATGTCTAGTTTTCCATAAGTGGCAACTGCAATATCTATCGCGTTTATAACATCTTCTTCTTTTGTTACATCACAATGGGCATATATCGAGTCTGATGAACCTATTGCTTCACAAACTGCTTGACCAAGTTGGTCTTGGATGTCTGCGATAATGATTTTTGCACCATGTTCGGCGAAGAGCTTTGCAGTACACTCCCCGATGCCACTTGCTGCCCCGGTTATCAACGCTACCTTCCCCTCTAGCCTACATAAATTATAGCAGAAATTAAACATCAGGATACTAAGTAAACATACATATACAAGAACATAAAACAATATTAGAGTCATATGATTTCTATTTAAGCTTCCTAATTAAACTCGGAGAACAATTTCTAAATGAAGGCATCTTCAGTTGCTAACAAAAATATAACAAAAGATAGAATGGTTTATGTTAAATTTGTCAAAGAATTAACGAAGTATTTAACATTATTAATTTTTTAGATAATTTCATATTTACCCAACTTAAACATAAAAATGTCATAACAAAACCTTTAGTTGGGTTTATAAGAGAGGTGTTATGGTGTATCTCACCACCTGCGGAGGTGCCACGTGCCATCCCCCTTACGGCCAAACACCACTGCACGCCAAGGTGTGTTTTTTGTGTTGGCTCCGTCGAAATATGCACCATTTTTTTTTACCACACCGCCTGTAAAGTTGGTGTGCTATAAAACTGATGTGACGCTTATGTGAAAAAAGTCTTGGAGGTGACCATTAGAGCCAGCTTAAAAATAGTGTTTAGGCGTGTTACACAGTTAAGAAGTTACAACTAACATTGATCCATAAAATAAGAATGTAACCTAGCTTGAGTTACTAATTTCCAAGAGATTATACTAGATACAAATCAAAATTTTACAAACACAAAAATGCTTTTGTATTTTCAGAAATAATATAATAATGCGTTCGTAGCAATCTACTTAATTGTATAACTCAAATAAGTTGAAATAAGATAACCTTTTTGTAATTGTAGTGGTTGTCATGGCCTTGGATCGAAACTTATATAATGATATGATAGATCGAAGTGTCTACATATATACTAATAGGCCCAAACCATCGATCTATATATTAGTGGTCATCGTTGCCTTTCGGTAACGCATAGGATAAGTGTCTAAATGATTATATGTGGATATTTGTGCAAATCGGTTTTGCCTGTGTAATTAAAGCATCTTCAGAGTCACAGAACGTGTAACAAAGATTTGTTTTTACCGTTAAGTTATCTTACTTGCCCTTGACATGAAGGCATTTATGTACTGATTATTCCGTCTCAAAATAATAGTCTGCGTTTATTTTGGGATGTACCAATTTAATTGTCAATTACTAAATATAGATAGGGAAGTTTGATCGAGTTTACCATATTATCTTTGCTTGAAATTACTATTACAAACTTTAAAAAAGACATTAATTAATTACTTAAAAGGTAAAACTGTCATTCTCACAAAAGTTGGAGAGAAAAAGCATAAATATACTACAGTATAACACAATGCGGTCCGTGATCACGAAGATGAGTTCATATATCGTGTGTGTGTGTGTATATATATATATATATATATATATATATATATATATATATATATATTTACTAGCTTATAGACCCGTGGAATCCACGGGATTTTAGAGGGTTTTTGATTAAAAAAAGGTAAGTACGTGAATAAAGTAAGAAAGAACAACAAACGTAAACGCTATGAAATTTTCTTGTAACGTAACAATAAGTTATACGTGACTGAAAGTTTAAAATACAATGTTTGTAAATATCTGTGTAATAAGCGTTCATTGCCTCTTGATCTCCAATATGTTTGTCTTGAGAAGCAAATGCATGTAGTGACCATTCTAACACTTCAACAAAAGGTCCATTCCGTGAACACCTAATAAGTATAAAAGAAATGTAAGTAAAAGAAGTTTGGGATTTATAAAGTGTAAATAATCGTCGATACCGAACACGGTTAAGTCGTTGAACATGGTTGTTCTTTCTTTTCTTAAAAAATAGTTAAAGTATATTTTGTAATTGTTAAAAAAATAATAAGACGAATAAGGGTATAATCGTCAATTTATATATCAATTAGAATTATTAGACATTTTTCTATTAAATATGTTTAAAATAATAATTTAGATATATTTGACAATTTTAAGGCTTTGGAAGGATATATATGCAATTGTGAGTTTTGGTTGGATATATTTGACAATTTTAAGGTTTTGTAAGGATATATATGCAATTATGAGTTTTGGTTGGATATATATGCAATTATGAGGCTTTGGAGAGATATATATGCAATTCCCCATAAGAAAAATGCCACAAAACATGTAGTATATATGTTGTACATACCTATTGACTGTTTGATCATAAACCTTAAAGAATTTCTTTATATACAACATTTATATAGTAGTTTTTAATTAGTTACCATCCGCATCTGAAACAACATGTGTATTATATGTCCTAACGTGTTTATAAGCTTGCATGAAAAGTAAATAGACCAGTTAAAAGTAAAAGTAAATGAAACAAAGTTGATGAAAAAAAGTTTGTAAGCCACTTCTTCAAATAGTTAGTAGACCACCTAATGCTGCAAAGGCACCATAAAAATGAGATTATTTTTAATCAAACACGTTTGATGGATAATACATGAACTAAAAGAGGTGACTACCATAAAAAAGAGACAAAATTTTACAATACAACACAAAAAAAAAAAGGAAAACAATTAATAATTGCGACATCATTCGACTTTAGCTTCTTCAACTTCGTGATATTGAGCTCTAGATTTAGTGTCATTGTTCACTTAATAAATACAAACACAGGCCCTAACTGAACGTTACATGTTTGTAATATTACAACAAAATACACAAGAAAACGAAGAAGAGATAGAAAAGCATTGCAAACACGTTTATACAAAATGGAAGGATTCCTCTTATTGTTAACTTTAATTTCACATTCAGGCCATTAATAATGTGTCTAGAAAAAATTGTGTGTCACTGATCAAGAAATACCAAAAGAATCTTTGTAAACAAAACTTATAACCCAAAGAACCAAAAGAAGAACCCCCCAAATCATACCAAAAGAACCTTTGTAAATAAAATAGAATGCAATGCATCCTTGAAAACCATAATCAGATCTTCATATGCGTTGATTCGATTCTAAATTTGAATCATCTACCAAATTCTTTAAAGATTATGCAAACTTCTCAACTTCTTTTCTTAGTCTAATAACATTAGCATCATCCCATTGTGAGCGTGGGTCCACAAACCTGCTCTTTCTGGCGGTGCACCGTGCACCAGGGGCAGCTGGGTTACAAATATGCTTCAAGATTTGGCTGTCGACCACGTCAAGAATTGGGTCACTTTTAGCAAAATATCTTGCAAAAGCAGCACCTCTTTGAACCATTAGTTCATAGTTGGACTTGTCGAGGAAAAGTGGCTCCATTTTAGGGGGGTTGTTTCGGACCATGTACCTTAGATCTGCATTAATGGTCGTGTTTTTGAACTCGGGTGACTTGCAAATGACTGCATGGTAGTAGACTTCTTGAGCCAAAGCCACATTGTTAACACACATTAAGAGAGTCCGAGGATGATTGTCCTAGGCAAAAATGCAGTACTCAAGAAATGAACGGCTGAGAATCACCCACGGAGATCCTGAAAAATCAGCAGAAGATTTTTAAGTCATTAAATTTCCATAAGTGCTTGCAATAAATTCCTTAACGGGTGCAATGGGCTATAGATGAAAATGTGAAATAGGTATAGTTTTATATAGGGTCAGCTCGAGTTCACTTGAAACACTCTCCAAATTTTTTAATTTTTTAAAGCACTTACAATAGCTAAATATCATTTCAAACAGAATGATCTAGGTCTTTTGGACAGATCTCGACTTTATTTTTCTTTAGGTGACTTTCAAGTTTCCACCCATTTGCCCCATTTCTTATTTTTACCGTTAAAATAAAACCGAAATCGACCCATTCACAAATAAATGGGTCAAATTGTGGCAACTCTAGCTCACTCACAAAAGAGGGAAGGAGACTTCGCTTGTGAAAATTTTAAAAGCGTTGGGCATTGGACGTTTTTCGGAGGCACGGAACATTTGGGTTCGCCTTGCTAAGTAAAGCCTTGGATAAACTATGATTGGCCGGATTCTTTGATACCTAAACAAAGAAAAAGTCGAAATCAATCTTGGAGGCAGGATAAAAAATAATTATATAACCATGGAGATGACTGAACTAGCCTCACTCTTTTCATCCAAGCTGACTGGTATGATCGATGAAACTGACATCTCTGCTATTGGAGGAGAATGCATGAACCAAATCTGTATCAAAATAGACAAACATGAAGTACCAGTAAGTAAGCATGAAATGTGACCATCCGAAACACAAGATTCCATGTAAACAGTATGAATGCAAGCAATAACAAACAGTTTCCAGTATCTGTTCGACTTACTTCCTCACACCGTCAAATGTAAATTTAAATTATTTGTTATTTTCAGGAAAATAAATTGTAGAATTATGTCACAGCCTGTTATTCGTAGAGTAGTGATGACTAGAGTATTTTACAATGAGTCAATTGCGAAAAGAAAATACAACCTAATCATTTTAATATAAGCAATCCCAAACACCCTTTAAGAATGACACGGTCTGCCAAAGAGTGAAAAAAAATCCTTATCATTCATAGAAACAAATTAAAATTTGTTCACATAAGCCAATAAGGCAATAAGAACATTGGTAGTCGAAAATATCCATAGAGAAGACCATATGGGGGACTGAACGAAATTGATACTTCATCAACTCAATTAGCTATGCCTAAAAAGGATATTGAGTTAGATTTATAACACTAAAAAGTTTACAATTTTCTTGGTAATTTTGACAGAAATAGACACAATACACAAAGAAGAATTGGTTAAAATCGATATAACATGACAATCGCCTGAGGAGGTGTTTGGGATTCTTATTTCAAGTGCTAATTTGCCCTTGTGCATAAAATCGCTTTCTTTAACCACTTTTGTGTCCATGGGGTATTCCCTGAATCCCGTCAACAACTTAATTGGGGTGTGTAAACTATTGTACCTTTTGCTCATTATGACACTCTTCAACCTTGAGAGCTAATGTTATCCCTTAATAACAAAAAACAATAATTCAACAACTGTGGACCAACACGTGACAGCAAGAAAAATTTGAAAGGAAGCACACAGAAAAAAAGGACAAAAAAAGCTAACCACATTGTTCAATATTGACATGTACAGCATGTTTGCTTCGTTCTTTGGCGGAAGCATAGGCTTCTGGATCAATATCAAGGAAGCTTGTTTTATCTTTACAACCAACGTCTTGGAAATAGTTGATGCAGAAGGAACCTGGCAACTGGTACAGCGATATCTGAAAATTATCATCCCGTAGCGGTTGTGGACGATATTGCTTTCTATTAGCAAAATACGCTAAACATTGTGAATCATCATTGACGTCCAAGTTCCCTTTACCTTTATCAAAAGTTGCAGCTGTGTTACTCCTCACAGTCATATTAACCATACAATCATTCCTGAAAACCGGCTCTCGGAAACTTAAACACGCATTTGACAGGCGGAAGATACTTTGGCTACCACCATACACCTCATTCCCAGCACATAAGATCATTTGACAATCAGATATCTGTGATATGTTGGATACTTTTGCAGGTTGATGTGAGTTTACTAATACTAATCGTGTATCCATGGTTGTTATAGCAGGAGTTATTGGGGTAATATTTGTAACATTATTTACGATCTCACCTTCTGCGCTGTATGCATCAGCAGATAAAACAGGCGGGAAATTGGAGACACATGATGTTGTGGCGTCATTATTTTTAGAAGCAATATTTTTGTTACTTGTCATAGCTCTTAGAATATAAGCAAACCAATAATACCAAAAAAAAGGGGCAAATTACCTGAAAATGTATGCAACTTGCCACTTTTTCCCATTGTATGTAGCTTTCTCTTTTTTTTCCCAATGTGTCACTAAACTTGCTAAATTCGTCCATTGTGTGTAGCGGTGACTTGATTCACCTGCTGGAGCAGGTTAACCTAACGGTCGTTAGGTTTATCATTGCACCGTTAGTCCTTTAGAGTAACGATCGTTTATCATGGCTACATACAATGACAAAAAGTAACAAGTTAGATGACTTTTATTATTTTTAAAATTTATGTACGTTTTTTACATGTTTTTGCACACATTTTTATACACGCTTTTATACACACATTTTTATACACGTTTTTATGCATGTTTTATACGGATTTTCATACATACATTTGTATACACGTTTTTATGCACGTTTTTATACACACGTTTTTTATACACACATTTTTATGCACGGTTTTACACACGTTTTTATAAACACACATTTACACACGTTTTTATACACACGTCTTTATACAGACATTTTTATATACGTTTTTATACACACGTTTTTTATACACACATTTTTACGTTTTTGTCTTTTTTTTACGTTTCGTCGGTTTTTTTACGTTTTCGTCGGTTTTTTTACGTCTTCGTCAGTTTTTTTACGTTTTCGTCCGGTTTTTCGTGTTTTTGTCCGTTTTTTCGCGTTTTCGTCCGTTTTTTCGCGTTTTCGTCCGATTTTTTACGTTTTCGTCCGGGTTTTCACGTTTTCGTCCGGGTTTTTATGTTTTTGTCAGTTTTTTTACGTTTTGTTAGTTTTTTTATGTTTTCGTCGGATTTTTTTTCCTTTTGTCAGTTTTTTTACGTTTTCGTCGGTTTTTTTATGTTTTCGTCCGCTTTTTTATGTTTTCGTTAGATTTTTCACGTTTTCGTCATTTTTTTACGCTTTTGTCAGTTTTTTTACGTTTTCGTCCGTTTTTTTACGTTTTCGTCAGATTTTCCACGTTTTCGTTTGTTTTTCACGTTTTTGTCCGTTTTTTTACGTTTCGTCGGTTTTTCATGTTTTCGTCAGATTTTTCACGTTTTCGTCTATATTTTTTACGTTTTTGTCAGTTTTTTACTTTTTTGTCAGAAAGTGTGAAATAAGGGACGAAAACATAAAAATACAGACGAAAACATAAAAAATTTGGCGAAGACGTAAAAAATGGACGAAAACGTGAAAAAACGGACGAAAAATTGAAAAATCGGACGAAAACGTAAAAAGCCGGACGAAAACGCGAAAAAATGGACGAAAACACGAAAACGGGACGAAAACGCAAAAAAAAGGGACAAAAACGTGAAAAAACAGACGAAAGCGTGAAAAAACTGACGAAAACGTAAAAAATAGACGAAAACGTAAAAAAATTGGATGAAAATGTGAAAAGCCGGACGAAAACGTGAAAAACCGGACGAAAACGCGAAAAACTGGACGAAAACGCAAAAAAACTGGCGAAAACGCAAAAAAACTGGCGAAAACGTATAAAAACGTGTGTAGAACCGTGCATAAAAACGTGTGTATAAAAAACGTATGTATAAAAACATGAATAAAAAAGTGTATACAAATGTGTGTATGAAAATCCGTATAAAAACATGTATAAAAACGTGTATAAAAATGTGTGTATAAAAATGTGTGCAAAAACGTGTAAAAAACTTACATAAATTTTAAAAATTATAAAAGTCATCTAACTTGTTACTTTTTGTCATTGTATGTAGTCATGATAAACGATCGTTAGTCTAAAGGACTAACGGTGCAATGATAAACCTAACGACCGTTAGGTTAACCTGCTCCAGCAGGTGAATCAAGTCACCGCTACACACAATGGACGAATTTAGCAAGTTTTGTGACACATTGGGAAAAAAAAAAGAAAGCTACATACAATGAGAAAAAGTGGCAAGTTGCATACATTTTCAGGTATTTTGCCCAAAAAAAAGAGACACAGCTAAGATGCAAACAATAACAATGGCGACAAATTTATGAGGATTTCCATACCAAAAAAACCCAGATGTAAATCAACAAAAAAAAAGAACAAAATAATCAAACGTAAGCGAGAAAGTCACAAAAGCCTACCATGCAACGTAAAACTCCACAAACAATGTAAGAGTATACATGCAAACATGTATGAAACCTGAAACGAAGAACATACGAAAATGAAACTCACCTGATCTGACGCTTCGATAAGTGCAAATGACGGTGGAGAAATTCTAGAAAGATAAGTGTGACTACTACTGACAGTCGAAGCATCCCAAAAAATAAAGGACGAAAAAAAGAAAAATAAAATAGGAAAACGGACTAACGGTGGCTAATTTTTTGGGTTGAGTGTGTAGTAGGCTGCGGATTCGTAAAAGGCCAATTTGATCCATTAGCACTATTTTATTATGTTAGGATAAATAGTTTATTGCATCTGATACATTCTGGAATATTTTATTGCACCCATTGAATTTTTTATTCGTTTTGCAAAGATTCGGGCGGAATGAGCAAGCTATTAGGTTTGCTAATGGAAGGGCATATCCTCCAGATTTGAGTCACATGACCAAAGTAATTTCTTGATTTCTGCTTTATAGGTTATTTAAAAATTGCGGCTTTTCAATAGATTCTTACATTTTGTTTATTCAGGCTCGTCACAATGAACAGAACCATGTATTTGCACTTCTTACTGGCTACCGCGATCCTCCTGCTAGTGTTTTGGTGAGTAATGAAAGGATGTTACATACTTTCAAAGGTAATCAGTTTTTAAACGAAGGTCTAAAAGTCCTTTTAACTCTATCATATGTGGGTGTTTCGGATTACTTATTTTTTTTTTCTGCTTTTTTGCTTATTTTACTGAATTTCTTATATGATATTGTTGAGTATGGTCATATCTTTTACAAAATAAGCAAATCTAAACACTATTTTAGAAAGTACCTATTTTTAAGTACTTACATTGAAGCCGAAATAGGAGCAGAAAAGCAATCCCAAACATCCCCTAAATGAACCAATAATAAGCATATATATCTAAAATAATGATTGAAAGCTGCTTATTTAACCCCAGAATAAGATATAAGCATAAACTGCTATAACTGGGTTGATTTGGGGTTTTTTTTTTTTTTTTTATTATTATTATTATTATTATTATTATTATTATTATTTTATTATTATTATTTTTTATCCCTTATAGGTACAAAGTGAGAACTGGAATACCTGAGAGGATGTTGGTCCATCTACAACATTAATATCCGAAATGTTAGTGGTCATGACTGCTCTTCGCGCAACACCACTTTCAAAATATCTCATAACAATTATTTCCGAATACCCTCCAACTTTCCTTGCAGTGTCTGCAAAACAATGTCAAATGCAAATGTTTCAAATAGCAAATTTAACCCATTTACTAATATATTTTTTTAACCCAATCTGACATGTTTCGACCCATTCTTAAAAAATGCCATGTTTAAACTTTTAACCCATACCCATTTCGACATGTTAACCTCAAGTGGCTCTCGTTAATGCCAAGCTCAATGTCACCCACCCTCGATAAAACTGGAGCCATTACTTCAACAAATCTGAAACTGAAGAAATAGGAACTTTTCTCTTTATTGTAAGCCTAACTTTGCTTGACATACAGAAACCATTATAAATACAATTTACAGAAAACTGTAACTCTATGCTGTTATTGTATCAAAGGCACCTTACCCTGCCCGCTAATGGCATCTGAACACTTCCCACTGCATCTGCTATCATCTCTCCTGTTTGTTAAAAACTTTATGAGCATTAGCAATAAGGATGACGATGATATTAATCTTTGATGTATAAACAAACAATTTCCGATTTGCTCACCCATGAAACTTATTTGTTCTCCAAACTGTGTTCCTATGATATATACCAGTTGAATTTGGATCTAAAGCTTGCTGAGATATCACTAATCCTTCTCCTTTAATAATATCTAAGCATCTGCAAGTATAAATAGAATTCAATAATGACAAATTTACAATCGGTAGCAAATCTGAATCCCTAGTTCATCAAAATTTAAATAGCCACAATCACGAATAACCAAAATTCACTAAACGAATACACTACCAGGTAATCCAATGGACCCTGGAAAAACATATCACCTTAATTAAAATGACCATTTAAAAACAAAAATCGGTGTACCTTCCGTTTGGGGATGGTTTCCTCACAAAGTTGAAGTACCACAAAGTTCTCGCCTGTTGCAAAAAGTACACTGTTAACATTTAGTTTAATGTCAGATGATAATATAATTCCTATAATGAATTATATTCAAAAAAAATATCTAACACTTTCCACATCATTGCATGTTTCCTGCATTCGAAAAAAGCATATGGGTCTTTGATATCCAATAATCTGCCATATTCAATGCCAAAACGTATCATTAATTACATGTGCTACAAATATATTGTCCAGCCACGTAAAGCAACCGCAAACGACTCCTAAATGAAGCCTACATACAGCATTAACATCAGAATAGAAACAAAGTACGGTTCTTAACCTGTACATGCAGTCTTGGAGTTGTTATATGCTTTCGCCAAATACATGAACAAAGCATATTACAGATGACATAAATCAGGGTTACTTGTACACAAAAGAGAGGATTAAATAAAATGACAATTACCCTCTTGAAGAATTAGGTCTCAGCTGCGGCAATCTCTTAAGTTGTCACATTTTGAAAGCCTGTAAAAGCAAAAATTTAAGTATATATTAAATCTTTGAAATCAAAATCCAGGATAGTAGCAAAAAATGGTGCGGATGGTTATTAATTTGATTGTATGACATGGATAACATAATAGAAATATCCTTAAGTCTTTAATCAAGACGAATATATAAAATCGAATATGCACAATCATAAATTGATAATATGAAGAAAAAAAACACATAGCAATTGTTGTAGTGTGTGAATCAGATCTAAATCATAAACAATTGTTGTATCATCGATTGAATTGAAACAATCAAAAATCAATATGATTGAATTACTAAACAACAATAATATAAGCCAAATGGATTCAATATAATTAAATCTAACCGAAATTATTGGGTGAAACGCAGTAGAAGAGAGATTTAGGGTTTGTCCAGCAAAGATGATTAATGGGTTGACTGATATTTTTGATTTTGTTTTGAAACATATTTGAACAATCATTTACAAAGAAAATGAATGCATTTTGAATAAGGAGCGTGTATTGATGATATGTTTAATGGTGTTTCAAAGTTAACAAAAATGGATGTTTGGAGCGTGTATAACAGGCACGAAACTTTGAGTAATTAGGCTTGTGCTTAGAGGTGTTGTACCAAGAAGGAGCATTAATTATTTTTTGACCAATAGGAGCGCAGACACATCAGCGCATTAATTATTTATCGTGCTTAATGGGCTTGTAAATTATTCTGTTTTATTATATATACTATACTATATATAATATATAATATATATATATATTATATATATATATATATATATATATATATATATTATAATATATATATATATTATATATATATAATAATAATAGATATGGTCCGTTGCGTGAATTTGTTTTTACGTGCCGGGACGTACACGATGAAATCTTTGGCCACCCATTTCAGATCTGATCTTGACTTTGCTGCGCAACATCACGGTACAATTCAACCATTAAAACGTTTTTTTAATTTTTTTCCATTTGAGCGATCTTACTATTGTTGTATTCTTATTTTTTTTATTTTTCCAGATTTTT
>LBNU01007578.1:74643-85755 GCA_014162995.1 Artemisia annua
GACCATTTTTGAAAAAATCACAAAGGACCAATTTTGCAAAATAAATAAATCACAAGGGACCATTTTTGCTCAAAAATCACCTTTTAACATGTTTTGCAGGTTTTGCAGGTGAAAAAGTTATTCACGTACCATATTAGCACGAAACTGGAAGTAGACCTCCTATACCGGTACGAAAAATAGTACACGTACCATATCGGTACATTTTTGAAAGTAGACAGCTATTCTACGGACAAAACCCTTTCAACATTCAACAAAGTCAAGATTCAACTTTTAACTATTTTTTTATGTAGTTAAGATGAAGTCGGATGGATTATTTGCATTATTGATATGATATAACCAAGGTAGAAGTAACCACAACTATTCCTAAGTGGGAATCGTCGGAAGTGGCGTGTTTGCCGGACCGTGCCTGGTTTGGCCATGCTATATGGCCAAAGTTTTGTCAAAATTGGAATTTGATAGGACTTTTAGTTTTGTTAAAGGATTTATGTTAATTTTTCTTTAGCATAGTTTGCGAAGGTATAAGCTGAGTCATGAAAATCGATTTTACTCCTTGAAAAAGATCAAAATAAATTCATGGATTATTCACTGTACCTCTTAACGTAACGATACATTATTCACTAATACTTCATAAATATACTACAGTATAACACAATGCGGTCCATGATCAAGAAGATGATCGAGTTCATATATTATATCGTATATATATATTTTTTTATTAATTTCTCTAGCTTTTATTTTATTGAGGAATGAGGAACATGCATGAGAGCTAGAGGTAGATAGATATAGCAACAACAACGTATACACACTTAGCAACCAGTAACATAATCGGCCTTGAACTTGCAGCCATCATTGTAAGTCTTGATACCACATTTTTGACAGTTCTGAGAACGGAGTTCGTTAAAGGCAGTGATCATCTCATTGCCGGTAAGGTCACAGTTGGAGCCGGAGACGAAGAGTCCACAGTGGCCTGAGCAAACCCCTGTGGCTCCTTTGTTTCCGCCAGTGAAGTAGCGGTTGTTGGGCTGAATCTGGCGTCGAGCAGCATCACAGTCACTTTGCGCAAGGCCCCTGCAGAGAGTAGAGCCGGCACATGAGAAGGTGTCGGCCTGAGCTTGAGAGACCTGCAGCTGCAATATCACCACCACCGCAACCAGCACAGCAGCAAGACATGTGAGAGGAGTTGACTTCATCATAATGCTTGGTTTTTGCTTTAAAGGGCAATATTGTATATATGATTAGCTTATCAAACTCCCTTATTTATAGCCAAAACGCCATCCTTTCTTCCAGTTTAAATATTCCTTATATGCGGATATGCCGCATCTAGTAATATATAACTCTTTACATTATCTTTGACTCATAGCCGTCTTTGTGGACATAAGAAAAAAAGACTGTCTTGAAGGATAGCATGTGTCACTAATTCATTGTAAATGTGTAAGTGGATCAGGAGAAGATTTATGATCACTTTGTCGATATACATATACGGAATTGTTTTTTTATAACCAAATCAGGGTTCTTGAGCTCTCATCATCATCACATATTCACATATGTCGCCTGTCGCCATAGGTGCAACTTAAGTGCAATATGATTAGGGACGGACCCACATGGGAGCCGGGTGTGGTACGGACCACACCCAATTTTAGGTCATTAAGTGTAAGACCCGTAACTTAATAAGGTATAATTGTATTATAATTGTTAAGGGATTGCATGTGGTGAAGGTTACACTATAAGGTATAATTGTATTATTTAAGTGGTGAAGGTTACACTAATACTTAAATGTTAAGGGATTGCATGTGACACAAACTAAAAGTAGAGGAAGTTATTAGAATTAGGGGATTTGGGCTTAGAAGTCGGTGAATTAGTTTATATTGGCCTCATTGACGTATTAGGTTATATCTGTAATCATATCGAAAGTTTAAACCCTAAAATAAAGAGAGAAGAGATCGATCATAGGAGGCCAAGGAGGAGAATTAAAAAGTCTGAATTCATTATTGTTTGGGTTGATTAGAGCCAAGGTTGAATCACAGTTCAAGGTGGTCGATCATTCTTCTGCAAATTTAATTGACTTGAATGCTCGATTTATCGAGGTGAGTACAATGCTTTTATAAAACCGAGTACAAAGACAAAACGGGCTTTTAGTAGGGAAAGACTTGGTTTTCTCGTTAACCATATTTCTTCAAATTTATTCATGTTAAAGTTTGATATTTATTTCGCAATAGTTGATTTGCATATTATCTGTGATTGATTGTATAGATGTTAATTATAGATGCATACATGTTCATGACCAATAGGTTGGCCTAGTTTGCCTACATGAACTTTTATCGGGGAAATATAGTGTATTTTGGTTTGTCTCACTAGGATGTGCTAGCCTTGTTGGTCGTAAGTGTCATGGCATGGCGTGATCTTTCACGTTATTATCGGGCGCCGCCTTGCTTTCTAGGGGCTTGGTGGGATTCAATGATGTGTGACTAGAGATGAGTCGCATACATGTAGCATCACTCTTGTAGTTAGCTTGTTTCACTTGCTTTATACTTTTATAGACGTATAGAGAGGCAGCGGGATTAAATCTTAACAGAATCTTATGTAGCCGAGTAGCTCCCATCGTTGCTAATTTACCGAGAGGATTTATGATCGTGAAGTTTTGGTGTATAGATGGAATCGAGGGATCGGGTACTTTAGGTGAACTGGATAATGGCCTTTGCATTGTTGCATTGAATTGTTGTCGTGACATTTTCCTTTATACTTGATTTTAATTGTTGGTTTGAATTATATGATTAACTGATCTAAATGTTACCGTTGGGGATTTCTTTATTTAATAGCTCGTTGTAACTCACTTAGCTTTAATTAGCTAACACTTATTTCTTGCAAAACCATCTTTGTATTCGTGAAGGATAAATAGGAACCTTCTTGCGGGATTCTTAGGGAGTGAGATTGGGTAGTTTTGATCGATCCACTTGGCACCCGGAACTTAGCCTACTATTTTTAAAACTACCCAACCTCACTCTCTAAGAATCCCGCAAGAAGGTTCCTATTTATCCTGCATGAATACAAAGACGGTTTTGCAAGAAACAAGTGTTAGCTAATTAAAGCTAAGTGAGTTACAACGAGCTATTAAATAAAGAAATCCCCAACGGTAACATTTAGATCAGTTAACCATAATAATTCAAACCAACAATTAAAATCAAGTATAACGGAAAATGTCACGACAACAATTCAATGCAACGGACCCACATGGGAGTCGGGTGTGGCACGGGCCACACCCAATTTTAGGTCATTAAGTGTAAAATTTTTTATACAATATGTCTTTTCTGGACTCGTGCAACACCCATTTTTACCTAGTAATTTCTTTATCGGACAACTTTAGTACTTATAGTCATAAAAAGAATTTGTGGAATACCCTCTCAGAAATCCTGGGTCCGTTCCTGAATATGATGAAAGCAAATCCATAAAAGGATTCAAATTGGAATATGAAAAATTAAGAAGCCATGTTGATAATAATAATAATAATAATAATAATAATAATAATAATAATAATAATAGTATTAAAAAAAAAAAAAAAAAAAAAAAAAAAAAAAAAAAAAAAAAAAAAAAAAAAACTGCGGCACTCGGGTTGTTATGATAGGATAGGATGTGTGATATTCTAATTATGATATCATACGGGACTTGAGCCAATTTTTTGTAGCTCACCCATTTAGTCAAATTAACACATATATAATTACCATTATGGGTCTTATATTTTATATTAATATCATTTGTATTTCATATGATTTGATGTTGTAAGTTTGGGTAGTTTGGTCAAAACGTGTTAGGATGCTGCACTGAATATTGTGACAAATTATTATCATATTATGTCGATCATATCTTTTATATAATAAAACAAAACCCCTATTGGGAATTTTTCAGTTCAAAAAAATGGAACCATACCTTTTTTAGTAACAATTTTTTTATTAGGATTTTAATTATAATTTTTTATTATTAAAGATAATAATTTAAAAAGTTCAATCATATCATTAGTTGCATCTTATCTTTTATCTTTTGTTTTTATCTTCTACTTATGTAGTATATCAACAAAACAAATTTAAAGATTAAATTATTTGTTTTTTAATAAATAAAAATATATCATTCAAAAAATTTTAAAAAAAAACCCGCGCGTGCGCGGGTATTATAACTAGTATATTAATATAATTGTATTTCATATGATTTGATGTTGTAAGTTTGGGTAGTTTGGTCAAAACATTTAAAAAACTCTGCAGAGGTTGGCTTGATGAATAATACATGATTAAATAAGGAATAATTATGTAAATGCCTTGGTTGCCTTACGATCGGGGATTTTTGGACATCTTTTTGCTGTCTTCCGAATTTAGACTAGAAAAATGGGAAACTTTGAACTACCCAACCATGTGTCGCCAAGTGTCCGACAATATTTTACCAAAGTAGGCCAGTTGCTCAATTGCTATTAGTCTATTACTGATGTTGCTCAGTTGCCCTAAAATGATGCCCCAGTTGCCCATTTTTGGTCTAATTCCGGAAGACAACAAAAAGAAGTCAAAAATCCCCGACTGCATGGCAACCGTGGCATTCAGATAATTATCCCATAAAATAATATGATTATGAAAGGTTATGTTGTTGTTGGACACTTGGACATCATATATCATGATATCATATATGACAAATCTAAAGACAAAAAATAAAATCAAATTTATATAAACTATATTTTTATAAGTTTTACGTCGATACGTTTATGCTAAGCCCTATATTGATATATGTTACTGTATTAGTTTTGACTTGTACTTTATAATAATTAAAAATGTTTAGTGCAAAAGTTTAGTGCCATACATTAGAGCAACTTTTATTTGATGCAAGTATATGCTACAAAGATGACATTTTTACACTATTTTAGTGCACATTTTTAGTGTTAACATTGGAGATGCTCTTAGTGCACATGAATAGCGTTAGAAGCTATGATAAAAAAAATAGTGACTTGCCAGGACATATCACTCTTCAAATATATTGTTGAGGCAACATTATCAAGATCTCCTAATGTTTTAATGATGACAAATAAACCTACGAAACACATAAAATAACAAACGGTAACCAAAATTCCCCGAATTCATACCTGCTGCTGACGCGTCAACGCGCCAGGCTACTGTATGGGTTCGGACGAATTTTGAAAGTCGGCTTTCCCCTTACTCGACAAATGTGGATCTTTCAATACAGGTATGAATATGCTATGTGATTAATTGAGAACACTCGAAACGAGTTTTGGGATTAGAGAGATCCAACTTTTGAAACACCCACTTACGGGAAAACACCAACTCATGTTTTCTAACTCTCGCCTCTAGCCAAGGCTTTTCTAAACTTAGGGAGCTTATATATTTCACGTAACATCATGTGAAAGCATCCATATGCTCATATCCCGTGCTCACGTCTTCTCTAATCTCGTAACGGGTTTACTCCCTTATTGGTCAAACTAAGTCAAAGGTCACTTTGCGTAAACGCATCCTTTCCCGCTTGTGTTATGCTTTACATCAAGGCAAAGCACTTAACTTGTTTGTACCAAGGTGTTAGTTGAGTACGTCGAGTCGTGGAAAGTCACAAGTTATGAAACTATGGATTCTCGACGTTGTGTTACTTGGACTTATAAGTAACCTATGATTTTCTCAACTTATAATCTTAATTATTTAAACTTTTTCTTCTTAATGACAATTAGATTATTTTTTAATCTTCTTCTTAATCACATTTTCACAAAAGCCAAAACTACCAAATCTCCCACAATCCTTCCCAAAAATCCTTTCCAAACAAACTCTTACATATTCCTTACACCTCCTTACACAAAGGGTACTTTTGTCTCCTTACAAACTCCCACACAATATTCCCTCTTATAATATTCTTTTCACTTTACCAACTTCCCAAACACCTTTGTTAGTGGTTATTGGCCCAGAATAGGGTGAAGATAATCAATGACCAAACTACGTACCAAATTAATGGTTACCGGATATCACTTGGAATCGTGTTATCACTTTCTAAAGTAAACTATTCGACCCTAATTCCTGGGTATCACGAATATCTACTTGGGATAAGACCAAATGTTTGTTATTGAATTAGACACAAATCAATAACCCTTGCGTATTTTAGTGTTTATGTTTTCTATGTATTTTTCATGCATGATCTGATTTCCTCTTAAATAGGAAAATACTCATAGCTAGTCCAATGGAATTATGAGAATTAATCGGCCCATTAATCTCCACATAATTGCCCCCATTATAGCCATAAATAGTGGTTACATGACCAATTAAACGTGGTCATAAGTGCAGATATAACTGTCATTTGAATAGGTCAAATCAGTTACATTCTCATCAGCAGAATCTACTTAGCACTAGCAGCAGAATCACTGCTCAGCAGCAGAGTCATACTACTAGCAGTAGGAACCACTAGCAGCAGAATCCTAATACTAGCAGTAGGATCCACTATCAGTAGAATCCTAATACTAGCAGCAGAATCCTGCACAACAACTATTGAGTCAGGGTAATCAGGGACTTGATGGGTGTACACTCCGTACCTCCAAACCCATTCCCAAGTATAATTTTATCCCTCAAGTGCACTAAATTTTCCAACAATCCTCCCCAAATTTAGTTCACTTCCTTGCATGAAAATCAATCATTAACAAAACATATGCATAAACGAAAATATCCTGAGGATTGAATTTCCATCTTAGTACATTACACGTTCAAATATTCGAGAATCAGGGTGTTCTAAGAATTGAACCCTTCAACCCATTTGAATACCTGAAGATAAAATAAACATATTTTTTCAAACACTAAAATACTCCTGACACTATACAAGCCATGTGTCCATATCCAATTCATAAATGTTGTAAAAGCTAAAAGTCCATAGCTTCCTGAAGCGGCAAAACTTCAACATTCACATAGGTGGTTCCTCTTTATTCATGCTCCTGCTTAGCACTTTTCCAAAGAATTTAACCATTAAGAAGTAAATATTTCAACCTCCTTTCTAGCAGGTTCTGAGCACAACCTTGGGATGATTGTANCAACCCATTTGAATACCTGAAGATAAAATAAACATATTTTTTCAAACACTAAAATACTCCTGACACTATACAAGCCATGTGTCCATATCCAATTCATAAATGTTGTAAAAGCTAAAAGTCCATAGCTTCCTGAAGCGGCAAAACTTCAACATTCACATAGGTGGTTCCTCTTTATTCATGCTCCTGCTTAGCACTTTTCCAAAGAATTTAACCATTAAGAAGTAAATATTTCAACCTCCTTTCTAGCAGGTTCTGAGCACAACCTTGGGATGATTGTAATACATGTGCTCCAGTACACTGAATGTTCAGCTTTCCACATTGAACTCAACTCCCAAGTTTCCTCAGGAGGGAGTTGGGTGTCTTAGCATTCAGTGACTAAGTTGGACTTTAAACCCATCGCTTTTGCAGACTTTAACACCAAGTCTCTAGCCAGACCCTTCGTCAAGTGATCAGCTAAGTTCTGTTGAGATCTTACAAACTCTATAGATAACACCCCATTCATGATAAGCTCACGAATCATGCTATGCCTGACACCTAAGTGTCTAGACTTCCCATTGTACATCTGGCTATAAGCCTTTGCCAATGTAGCAGCACTATCACACCGGATAGAAATAGGTGCTATAGGTTTAGGCCACAATGGAATCTCAAGAAGCAAGTTTTTCAACCATTCAGCTTCTTTACCAGCAGCTGCTAAATCCACAAATTCTGATTCCATTGTTGAACTGGTGATGCAAGTTTGCTTCTTGGATGCCCAAGAAATTGCACCTCCACCAAGTAGGAATACCCAGCCACTGGTAGACGAATTGTCTTCAGTGTTACTGATCCAACTTGCATCAGTGTAACCTTCCAACACTGATGGATAACCAATATATGAGAGACTATAGTCCATAGTTCTCTTCAAATACTTCAGTACCCTCTAAACTGCTTGCCAGTGATGAGCACTAGGATTACTAGTATACCTGCTCAGTTTACCCACTGCAAAAGCAATATCAGGTCTAGTACAAGTCATGGCATACATCAGGCAGCCAATCACCCTAGAATACTCTAGTTGAGATACAGCTTTGCCAGTATTAGGCATCAGCTTCTCAGTTGTATCCATAGGAGTACTCACTGGAGTACAATCAAAGTAATTGAATTTCCTCAACACCTTCTCAATATAATGAGATTGAGAGATAGAAATTCCTTTACTTTCATGTTTAATCCTTATACCAAGGATAACATCAGCCTCCCCCATGTCTTTCATGGAGAACTTTGATGACAAAAATTCCTTTGTCATGTCAACTTGANCAGTATTAGGCATCAGCTTCTCAGTTGTATCCATAGGAGTACTCACTGGAGTACAATCAAAGTAATTGAATTTCCTCAACACCTTCTCAATATAATGAGATTGAGAGATAGAAATTCCTTTACTTTCATGTTTAATCCTTATACCAAGGATAACATCAGCCTCCCCCATGTCTTTCATGGAGAACTTTGATGACAAAAATTCCTTTGTCATGTCAACTTGATTTTGGTCAGTGCCAAAGATCAACATCTCATCAACATATAGGCAAATGATGACTCATTTACCAGATTCATCAAATTTACTATATACACATTTGTCAGCGTGGTTAAGTAAGTAACCATTAGACAAAACCACTTCATTAAATTTTTGATGCCATTGCTTAGGTGCCTGTTTCAGTCTATATAAAGACTTAATCAGTTTGCACACCTTGTTTTCATTGCCAGGCATGATGAAGCCCTGAGGTTGGTTCATGTAAACCTCCTCATCTAATTCACCATTCAAGAAAGCTGTCTTCACGTCCATCTGATGTATAATCAGATTGTGAATTGATGCCAAAGCAATCAGCAATCTTATGGTACTGATACGTGCCACCGGGGCATAAGTATCGAAATAGTCTATTCCTGACTTTTGTTTAAAGCCCTGAATGACCAGCCTTGCCTTGACTTTTCAACAGTTCCATCTACCTTCATTTTCCTTTTGAAAATCCATTTGCAACCTAGATGTAACATCTCCAAATTTGGGATATGATGAGTGTGGGATTGCGACCACGCAACAGGTTTTACCTCTCAAGGGATCTTGAGAAGCTTGCAATCCCACCAGGCAGTGTACCTGGTCGATGTAGTATAGTGTAGTGGTAAGTATGGGGGATTGATCGTTCTCTCACAGGGAATAGTGTTCGTTAGGATAGAAAAACTACTCTAAAAGGTCTAAAGGTGAAGGAAGATTATTTTTGTATTTTTATATTTTTATGAAAGCAAGTAAAATCTCGGGTATTGGAGGAGTGGGCGGAATTAGTTGCTAGTCAACTAACCCAAAAACTACTATTGCAATAAAAATAAAATAACTAAACTATTGTGGTTGTGAAAACTTATATGGAGACAAATGTGTTTACTTAGACTTCCTTACTCCCTAACTATCTTTTACCGGTTAATTGGTGTATGTATTACTTGTGTGGATGACGGGTGTATTCCTTAACAATTCATGGAGTGGCATACATATCTCCCCAATTCTATGAGCTCTTATCTCCTCCTACAACTATGCGTACACATAATCATAGGGATTGTAAATAGTGGCTCATGCGTTAAATACTACCTTAATAACCTAGTATGCCTTAGTTACATGTTTCTTAAGACGTTCAAGCATGTTACCATATAGGAGTATTGCCAGTTTTCTTAAGCCTAACATTGATGAAACATTCATCCCAACAAAGTAATACTACCTCCGTCCCAAAATTATTGTCCCCTTTTGACTTTTTTGGTCTTTACTTTTCAACTTTGACCTTAAGTATTTTTGTTTATAGTACATTATACTTGATACAAAATATATGAACGGATTGAGTTTTAAATGTATTTTCATTTGGTATAATTTTTATCAAAAATTGTATAACACAAACAAAAATATTTATAGTCAAAGTTGGTAGAAAAAGATCGAAAAAGTCAATAAGGGACAATAAATTTGGGACGGAGGGAGTAACACACCAATCAACCAATAATTAATAGTTAGGTTTCATTAGATCTAAGCAAACACAAGAAAAATCTAGCCTAGCATATTAATTGAAAGACAAGCATAAAATATAATTAACCAATACATATACATATTGATTAATTTAAGTGAGAACTTATCTTTAATTGAACATGAAGGTTTCAAGGGTGAAAAACCCTTGAAATTGCAGCTAAAATCGTCTTTAGGGTTTTTCCCAAACTTGTACCAAAAGTTCCACACTAATGAATGAAAAATAAGAAAATATATATAGATTTTACATTCTGACGGCGTCAGGTTATAGGTTCTGACGCCGTCAGCTCGCCGTCATTAGGGTTCTCGGATGGCCTAGATTTACTTCTGACGCCGTCACTCTTTAAATTGCTCTGGGCCGTCACTCTTTAAGTTAACACCTGACGGCCTACATTCTCTAACACCTGACGCCGTCAGGTGTAAACATCTTGTTTTCTTCATAGGGCGTCTAGTGTAATCAGATTTCACTCCTTTGTCAACGTTGGCTGACGGCGTCACCTTGTGACTCTGACGCCGTCAGGTAGGAAATCCAGCTTCTTTTGAGACTTTGTCGTTTTCTTCACTTTTATGCTCCAAAAATGTCCAAATATGCATGTTTTCCAGAATTCTTCTCAAAAGTACCTAAAATGACAAAAGGAACGATTTATGGCAATATTTGATCACATTTACTCGAATTAGGGCTTAAATGACCCCTTAAAACGGGTACACTTTTTGTCTCATCAAATACCCTTACACTTGAGATTTGCTTGTCCTCAAGCAAATAACTTTTATTCCAATCAAAATATGAGTTAGGGGTCATTTAACACAAATATAAAAGTAATTACAACAAGTAGTCATTCGACCCTAATCATAATAAGCACGGATATCATACACTAGCACCTCACAAATAGTGTTTGAATACTCTCATCTCTCAAGTGTCATAGAATTATATCTCATAAATGAAAACGGAAAATATCTCTCACTACCTATCATAGCAAATAGATTACCATAAGCTTGGGAGAGGATCAATTACTCCTCCACTAGGCGTAAGCACCTAAGATAAACTATCAAA
>LBNU01007579.1:0-10073 GCA_014162995.1 Artemisia annua
AAAAATCTACAAAGATGTTTGGAATGTAGTATCCGAGTTGAGTTAGAAGAATAAGTCTTCAAATCAAGGTTTTTAAGATTGGGATCATATTTCGTCTTTGCAAGATCGTGATCTAAGATCTAATCAGGATCTTAAGATCATATTATAGTATCATTTTCATAATAGGCGTTGTAAAATTATGCAAGTATACATAATACATATTATTGTACATCACTTATCATGAAAATTGTATGTCAAAATTATGATTATGAAGTGTTTAATACAACGGCCTCTTGTTTTTCATATTATACAAAACTTAATATAAAAATTTATAGTGTTATAGCTTGTGGTTCGAGAAAAGTAAGATCAAATCGATCGAGGTCTAAATCCTATGATCAAGATCAGGATCCTATCAAGATCTTATCTCGCAAAGATTCTACATAGGATCGAGATCTTTTTTGCTTCACAATATCATAAAATCATGATCGGTATCTTAAAAACCATTCTTCAAACTACTCGGAAGTTACATAATCAAAAGGGAGGTGATTTGCACACTCCTCTTTTTTACTTGCACACTCACAGTATAAGTTATTAAAGTAGGATGTAAATATAGTATAACTGTCTGATGCGATACTTGGAGTGTCCCAATCAAAAAAGAAAGTGTGCAAATCAATTCTCGGATATGACCCTCTAATTCTATATGTCATATACTTTGCTCACACGAAACTGTGTCCCCTCAATAACCCATTGGGCTTTTAACAGCCTATGGGCCTAAATAAATTTCATAACCCAAACACCACCAAATGTGATTTTATATATATAATCCTCATCTTTAATGAAACACACAAGTAAATAATCATTCTCACGTCTTCTTCTTGTTTGTTAAAATCAATAAACATAACTTTTTCATACCAAAAAATTATATAAAAAGCTTCATAGACTGACACAAATTCCACAACATAAAAAAAAAAAAAAAAAAAACCAAAAAAAACAAGTATTTTCTTCACGCAATCTTTTTATTCAATTTCTGAAACAACTTCAATTCGCAAAATCCTTTGTGGGTTTTTCTGGGTTTTCAGTGATTAATCGATTCGTGTAAAAAAAGTTTATAATTTCACTTCAAAATTCGTTGATTCTGTTGATTTATTCATCAAGAAAAGTGGTATTTTCTTGGTGTTTTCAAGAGGTAATAAATTTTTGTTTTTTAGTGGTTTTTATGAATATGGTATGAATTATTTGCTTATTTGATTAGTACCCAGATGATAAAGTTTGAGTATTTGATGTTGGTTTAGTTTTTTAAGCTGATTTTGCCTAATTTTGTTCAAGAATGTTGATTTTGATGTTGGATGATGTTTTTTTGTTGTAAAGATGTGGACTTTATGTGTTTTTTTTGGTTTTATAGATACTTGTAACTTATTGGGTATCGCGGGTTTTAGTGCGCTTTGGTTTTTGTTATTTAGTAAAATTGCGTTGATTGGTAGTAGAATGAGGTTTATGTAAGTTATAGGAAGTGATTGAGGGATTTGTTACATGGTATGTCAGAAGTAGGTTGTTGAGAATACTAATAACTTATTGGGTATTGGGATTTTAGTGTTGGAATACTAATAAGGAGGTTTAGGGTTCCCTTCCGTTTTTGATTTTGTTGTTGTTGTGAAAGTGCGGTGATTGATAGTGGAAACTAGGTTTTAGGAAGTTATAACAAGAAATAGGACATGGATGTCGCAAGTAGAGTGTGGAGAATATTAGAGACAAATGGTTTAGTAGGGTATAATTTGTTTCCGAAAATGCAATAGGGCATAGATGTTAGGTTACTTAAGTAAACAGTAATAGGGCTAGATGTGGAATAGGGTATAATTTCTTTCTTGTTTCCGAAAATATAATAAGGTATGGATGTTAGAGAAACAGGTTAGGTTACTTAAGTAAACAGTGTTGGAGATGTTGAATTAAGATTGATGAATGTGAAATTTGTTTCTTAACTAAACAAGAAAGAAGTTTAAGAGATGAAAAATGTGACATTTTTGAAGTCTGAACAAGAACTTATGTTGACTGTTGGTCGATTCAGTCATCAATGTAAATTGAATATAGAAAGCCACATCGGGAAATAGATTGAGGCAGAACTGTTAACCTTGTGAAAACGCACTACTAAAGTCCAAAACATGTGATTTGGTTCATAATGTTTTCACATGTTTTAGTAGGGCTTTTCTCAGGGTTGATGGCTAATGGTTTTCTTAATGGATATTCTATATCAATGTAAAAATGATATTCTTTTCTCAAATATTGATTAGTTCTAACTTATGTTGATTGTTGGTCGATTCAGTCATCAATGTAAATTGAATATAGAAAGCCACATCGGGAAATAGATTGAGGCAGAACTGTTAACCTTGTGAAAACGCACTACTAAAGTCCAAAACATGTGATTTGGTTCATAATGTTTTCACATGTTTTAGTAGGGCTTTTCTCAGGGTTGATGGCTAATGGTTTTCTTAATGGATATTCTATATCAATGTAAAAATGATATTCTTTTCTCAAATCTTGATTAGTTCTAACGGGGCTGGTATATAGCTATTAGTTAAAAGCATCTTTCAAGTGTTAGTACCACTAATATAGGAAACATATAGGATAGTTGTTAGATAACGCTATATATCTAAATTTTGTCTTGCTTGCTTTGTGGGATGGCATTTATTGGAACACAGAAGGAGGTACTAGTGTTGTCGCAACTTTTTAGTAAATATTGGATCTGTAAAGATTATAAAACACTAGTAACTGAAATTTGAGGTTGAGTTATAACAATTGCCATTTGACCTCTATTTTCTGTGCTGCTTTTGCTTTCTCTTTCTTTTCGAAACAATAAGTGAACTGTGTTGTGGATGTCGTTTAGCTCTCCATTTTGGGAATTGATGAGAATATAAATTGAATAGCAATTGTAGTGCAAAAATTACATTTCTGGATGCACAATAGGCAAGAAACAGTTTAAGAATCTTTATAAAGGTGTCTATGTTCTGCTAACTCTTAGAATTTAGAGGATAAGGAAACTGATTCTTGAGATAAATGTCCACCCATCTGTAAACTTTAAGCACATACTGACTATCTAGAGTCGAAATGCTGATTATTGAGGTGAATGCAAATTTATCATATACTTCCCTAATATAAAGCATTCAAGTCATAATACTTACATTGAAAGTGTGCATCCAAACAACACTCTTACGGTTTTTGCCTTTTTGGCTCTCTATATATATCTAAAAGGTTGGTATTTAACTGTTGCATTATTCTAATATGATTTTCCGTTCTTTTCAGAATCTTGGTGTAAATATTTAACTTTTCTGGGGGATGGACGACGTGCTCCTGCATATTTGTAATCTTATCTAAACAATGTTCGGTGGACAAAAAGGCGCCACAGCACTCCACAACTTGAAACAAAAATTGCTTGGCGAATCATCTTTTACAACATCAGTTCATGACACCCCCCCTGAAATCGAGCTGTCTGATTACCAACGTGCACCAAGTCCTGGTAGTGAAAGCCCTTCCGGTCTTCTCAATGGTGAAGGCTTGAAAGTTGAACCGATTGCTGATTTAGATTTGTTCTTCGAACGACTTTATAGCTACTATTGTGAAAAGGGTCTATGGTGCATCATCATTAAATGGATTGTTGAACTTTGTAGCTTGGCCTTTACCATATGTTTCTCGGGCTTTTTCTTATTGTTTGTTGATTGGAATGGTCTTCGAATGGCGAAATGTGGGATGGATGCAGTTGAGTCAGGGATAAAACCGTGTGATCTTGCGAAAGAGGCTCTTCATGAACATCCTTTAACACCTTTGACGACTTTTAAAGTTGTTATTCTTGGTTATTTAGGGATCACTTTCGTTTATTGGATCTTTTGCTTTTTAAGGTTCTTTGTACAGTTGAAGGATACATTAGACATACGCCAATTCTACATTAACAGGTATGTATACAAGTGTAGCGTGTTCTTACAATTTGTTAATTGAAGGGGTTTTGTTTGTTTGTTTGTTATACTAATACATAAAATTCTTCTTTCTGCAAGTCTTGGTGTGACTGACAATGAGATGCAAACAATGCCATGGGCTTCAATTCTTGAGAAGGTTGTTCAAATTCAAGAATCTCAGCAATTATGTGTGGTGAAGGATCTTTCAGCTCATGATATTGTTATGAGATTGATGAGGAAGGAAAATTACTTGATTGGAATGTTGAACAAAGGGGTGCTCGCCTTCCCTATCTCTTCGTGGGTCCCTGGTGCTGGTCCCACTGTCAAGAAAGGTCCTCATGGTACACGTTATTGTCTAATGTTAACGAAGACCCTTGAATGGACTTTAAATTGGTGCATATTGCATAGCATGTTTGATAGGTTTGTAATCTTGNGGTCCCACTGTCAAGAAAGGTCTTCACGGTACACGTTATTGTCTAATGTTAACGAAGACCCTTGAATGGACTTTAAATTGGTGCATATTGCATAGCATGTTTGATAGGTTTGTAATCTTTATCTCTCTTTCTCTCTAGCATGTATGTTCGTTTGCAAAAATGTAGGTTTTAAAAGTTGGGAAAAAACTAAAAAAGTGATATTGTCTCGATATTTGTAGTTGTATGTACTAAAATGATATAAATTTATTTTGCAGAAACTTTTGTATTAGGAAGGACTTCGTCAGTGATCGCGATACGTTAAAGAAAAGGCTAATGGTAGTTGGGATTGCCATGCTTCTCCTCTCTCCGTTTCTCGTTGTTTTTATGCTCGTGTATCTCTTTCTAAGACACGCCGAACAATTCTATAATCATCCTAGTACAGCTTCGTCTCGACGATGGTCAAATCTTTCGAAATGGGTATTCCGGGAATTCAACGAGGTCATCTCTCTAACCTTTTTAGAGATATATTTGTCTTTGCTTTTGTATCTCATTCAGGTTGAATTAAAAGATTTAGCCAAAACGAAAATGGGTCAAACAGGTTGAAAGTCGCCAACTTTAAATTAATTATTATATTTTGATATTCAGACTGTTATCACAATAAGAGCAAATTACGTTAGTCATCCACATGGGTTGGTAAAAGTAACAAAATGTTGGACCTCATTGATACTTTTTGCGTATTGCAGTTTTATTTCAGTTTTTGGTCCCTCAAGTATGTAATGAATTTCCCTTTTGGTCCCTTAAAGGAGTGGGTGAAGAATCGAATCTGAAATCAAAACTGCAGTTAGGGACCTTTTATTCAAATATTATCGAGGAGGGGTGATTCCTGTTATTTTTATGCAACCATAGGAATGATTCTTGTAATAAGATATTTTTGTTAGTTTTCTATCACTTAAATGGACAACAAAATTGTTTGTTAGTCTGGTCGATTTGACTCGTCCAATATCAGTTTTATCTAAAACCAGTTCTGACCCATTACCCCGAACCGCTTGAGCGTCTATCTTACCACCTGTCTTTTTTATTTTCTATTTTGTTTAGGTGGATCATTTGTTCAAGCACCGTATCAACAGCAGCATTACACACGCCTCAGATTATTTAAAGCAATTCCCATCACCTATTCTTTCAATCGTTGCAAAGTTCGTATCTTTTGTATCTGGTGGCTTTGCTGCAATCTTGATCATCATTGCGTTTCTTGAGGAATCTTTACTCGAAGGCCATGTAATGTTTTCTTACATGTTATTATAACGACCCAAATAGTCAAATGAGCCCGCTTTCACTCGTTGTCTTTATGCTTTGCAGATTTTCGGGCGTAATTTGTTTTGGTATGGAGCTGTGTTTGGAGCAATAACAGCCATCAGTCGAGCTCTTGTGTCGGATGAGCTTTTGGTGCTAGATCCACATGGGACTATGACTGTCGTCGTGCAACAAACTCATTATATGCCCAAAAGATGGCGTGGGAAAGAGAACACTGAGTTTGTTCGAGTGGAGTTTGAAACTCTTTTTCAGGTACTTTTTACCCATTCACTTATAAATAAAAGCCGGGTAATCTTTTTTCTAAAACAGTTCAAACAAGTAGATAGTCGCCAAAGTGGAACGCTGAAAACCTCTTAGAATAATTCTATGAACAAAATTTAGTTTATGTAATCATATTTTTTGACATAGTAGTTCATAAAAACTATTTTAATTACTGGGGCAAAAATTTTTCACGTCAACTCGATGTGATCCATTTTGATATGTACAAGAGGGCCCGTTTAATCCATTACCCAATCTGTCCACCCTGCCCACTTTACCACCCCAATTTTTGCCAAACTTTTATCTTTTTCCATTTGAATGTTGCTGATGTGGCAATTATTTTGTAATGTAGTACACCGGAAAGATGTTGCTGGAGGAGATGGCTTCTATCTTCTTGACTCCGTTCTTGCTTATCTTTGTTGTACCAAAGGTAATATTACATGTCTAAAATGAACCATAAATGAGAATATATTAAATGTTCGAAAATGCTATTCAAATGATAATACCAGAGAATCTTGTGAATCCAATTCAATATTATGCTATTTTGTTACGGAGCTAAAACTTTGTTAACGGTGCAGCGGGTTGATGATATTTTGGAGTTCATAGAGGAATATACTGTTGATGTTGAAGGTGTTGGTCATGTTTGCAGGTTTGTTTTTGCTTCAAGTTATAATTTATCCTCTTGCCGTATACGTTTTGCATCTTAAATCAAAATGTACGAAATGTAACTTGATCATTATGTTTTTGCAGTTTTAGTTTATTCGACTTCCGAAAACATGGTAATAGCAAATATGCATCACCACATAACTCGTCACGTACTTATAGGAGTTCCCAGGGGAAAATGGAAAAGTCCTTCCTAAGGTATTTCCGTGTCTATAAAGTTATTCCGATATCTCTTTATGTTATGAAAACTGTAACTTTGATTGGACATTTGTTGTATGCACCTGTTGTGACTTTATAATGGGTTATTTCTGCATATAAGACCAACCTACGTTCTCATTTGTCCTGTTTTAGCCGTATACTTGAGATTTTTCTGTGAACATTAACATTATATATAAATCTAAGATTCCTACACATAAGTTTAAACATTTTTATGCAAAAAAACATCAGTTTTTAAAGCCGGTTATTTTAAGGGTTCCTTTTGCTACAAAGGGACTCAAATGGGACACAAACCCATCTTTTAACGACTCAGATTTACAAAATAAAATAAAATACAATGACTAAAACGTGATGCAAACTTCCCTTTGTTAAATGTCTAAACTACCTCGATTGGAAATGTTGATTTTGCAGCTTTCAAAGTAGCTATCCGTCGTGGGAACCAAGCGCAGAGGGAAAGCAATTTCTGTCAACACTCAAGACATTCAAGGAACAAAAGTTTCAAGAGCAAGGTATAAGACCGGGTTACATGAGCCTGAACCGAATGCCACAATGGGCTCCAACATTACGAGGGCAAGGTGATCCAAACAGCTACTTTTCAAGAGACACATCCCCAAACATTTCACATAGCACTTATCAACTAGATTGTATGTGGCTTATTGATCCCGTTCACAAAAACCACCCATACATTCTCGACTGGTACTACACATCTGGTCACCATCATTACACAACAGTTAATCCACAAGACATCGAGTCAGGGCCTGTAGACAACCTTGAGGAGAGTATGCCAAATGTGTGGGACCCACCTGACTTGGGTCGAAACAAGGTCCCATATGACGAGAATTGGGGAAGCTTTTTTGAAGACCGGGCTGAGAGTAATCTAGAAGCTTCCACTTCTGCTCCGTTGTTACGTGGAAGCGTGTTGCAACATCATGACTCGGGTAATGTGGGCCCAGGTCAGGCAGGTAGGAGCCACTGGTGGGCCAGGGATGGGGGCGGGGTGGGACCAGGACCTCAAACGAGCTTCCTTGAACCACCAAACTTTAATAGAGGGGTGGGACCAGGACCTCAAACGAGCTTCCTTGAACCACCGAACTTTAATAGGGATGATTACAACGACTACCACGATAACTTCTCAGACAGAAGCTTTGAGAACAATAGTCAACAGTTTGGTCAACCCTTTGACTGGAGACAGTCAAACGGGTTATCCAGGACATTTTACATGGATGATACTGAAGGCGGGGGAAAATTTGATCTCCCTTTTGATGATATCTATGAAAGACATTCTGAAAGGTCGCAAAAAACCAATGATGACATGTAGGAGCTCTTTGCATGTGTTAAAGATCATGAGTTTAAATCGTATTGTTTGTGGTTTAAGTTCGTGATCTTTTATGTGAAGACACTCATGGACATTCTTTTGTTGTATATAAGTTGATTAGGAAAATTAAAGTCGAAAACGGTGGTTTGTAAGGTGAGTAAAAGCACAGCCTCACCTTGGAACTGAAATGATGTAAAAATGAAACCAGTTAACCATTTATTTGTTTATTTCCTAGCAGCACTATGTTTGTGTTTGAAGTAATTAATTATTGTGATTCAAGTCATACTAGTTCAACTGCAGGTGGTTGTTGTGTATTATAAAACTTGTATTGAATAATAATTTCCAATAGTTTTAGATAAACAAGTTATTTAGTAACACATTCTTATCAAGTAATCAGTTTCACTAATTCTTAAGTGTATAACTTATCAAAATACAACAAGTTAACCAATGCCAAATGGGATTTAGGTTATAAAATAACTAACATACCTTTCTTTATGTTTCCTTATCATATGTGATATTTATATTTCGTTTCAATGCAAGCTTTTATATTTTGTTCTGATATTATATTTAATTGCCGACGTGTCAACACGTTAAAACTACCGGTATAAACCTATTACGTCAACAATAAGTATGATATCAAGACGATGTTTTAAAATTTGTAGCATGCAATAGAACGAAAATAAGTACACTTATGATAAATAGAACATGCAAAAAAAGATAAAAGATAAATAAAAATAAAAATAAAATGTAAACCTCTGCAGCAACGTACAACTACTTCTACCTTTTAGTGCAAAAGAAAATAGATAGAAAATTTAACACAATAAGATAATTACTTTGACTATAATACCCTTACAAAAAAAAAAAAAAGGAGAATCAAAGATAGGCAAAAGTTCAATAGATCTTATATTTTTCATAAATACAGTGAACCAATTATGTTCATTCATCTTTTTGATTAAAAAAAAAACACCTTTCACCTTTCTTAAAAAAAATTAAATATCTAGCAAACCGTTAATCGTTACGCGAAAAAAAATCATACCATCACGACGAGAATTAAATTATCTTTCTACAGTTATGTACTTCTATATATTTTCGACGAACTTTTTATTTTTCAAAATTTCCGCCCACAAAAATCACACGTGGTTTGTAAAAATCACATGTGATTTGATTTTCACAAATCACATATGATTTTTACAAATCAAATGTGATTTTTACAAAATCATGTGATTTTTCTGGGCAGAAATTTTGAAAAAAAAGAAGTTTGTCAAAAGTATATAGAAGTGCATATCTATAGATAGATAATTTAATTCTCGTCACGATAGTGTATTCTTTGTAGCTTAAAGATTTACTGTTTGCAAGATATGTTGTTTTTTTTTAAAAAATGTGACAAATTGTTTTTTATTAATTTAAATATAAAATAGATAACTAAGTCATATATGACAAATATGAGATATATATTGAATCTCAACTCATCAAAGATATAGTTAAAAATAAATGATTGGTATGGCCGAAAACATGTTTAATTATACACTTAAAATGTGTAACACTCGTAATAATTTGTGAAAAAGTGAGCTTCTATACTATGACCAACAAAATATAAAGCGACATGTTAAACATGTTTTCGTCTTCTTCCTATATACTCCATCAATTTACAAAGTAAAATGGAATGAATAGTAAAATGAGGCTATTTTGGTCTTTGCCAACTTTATACATAAATTTTCTTCCTTTTCTTAATTCATAATTTTGCCCTTTTACTTTTCTCTTATTATCATATTAACCATCTAATTTATAAAGAATACATTTGTTAGAAATGAATAGAAATCACAAAAAAGTAACTCGCAAAAGAAAAATAAAAAAATAATAATTTAAAACAATTCATACATTTATTTTTGCTAGCAAGTTCACTTTTTTTTTTTTTTTTTTTTTTTTTTTTTTTTTTTTTTTTTTTTTTTTTTTTTTTTTTTTTTTTTAATTTTTTTT
>LBNU01007579.1:13826-30891 GCA_014162995.1 Artemisia annua
CAATTATATTTTTAAGAAATACACAGGCACCGCCTTCACAATTGATATAAGAAGGTAGAGCTATAATCTTAATAACGTAAAAACACAATTGCACCAAATATACTAACATGTAATTTTGACACTATAATGTTATTTATTCAACAACCAAACATGATACAATATGTTCTCTTAGTGAAAACGTCAATAAAATCGCATGAAAGTGACTTACGTCATAAGAAATATTAAACTTTAGGGTTTGGGGTTCTTAACTAGTGTGTGGAGGGTATGAAAATTTTGGTTTATTGTTTCCATCTTTTGCTGGGCATTCAAAATGACAACGACAAGTGAATAGGTTCTTGCATTCTCCCCATGACTTAACTCCATGTCTTGATACACAAAAACGCAAACATCCTTGTTTGAGACATATTGGGTCAACATTAGTGTCAGTGCATATTCCTGGTAAGGATACCACCAGCTCCATACCTACAAATTCAAAGTATACACATAAGTTAGCTAGTATAAATGGATATTCAAGTTATTAATTTAAGAAACATATTGATTTCTATGCAATTTGTATTTACAAAATATTGAATGAGAATGAGGAAAAAAATTTACCTACGACCACAAGAGAAAAAAAAAGAAATATGGTGTAAAGCGAAGATATTTTCATATTGGTATTTGTTTTGTTATATGATGACTGAATGAATGTGTGGTGAACATATTTATATGAGAAATGAAATTAATGTTGACATGCCTATATTTATTGGTGACTTTAGTAAAATATATAAGCATGTGAGAGAGAAAATGTTGGTTAGAATATTCATAATTAAGTTTCATAATTAATTTCTTGCTTTAAACAAACTAAACGAACACTCATGCATAGCTTTGATAGGGTTGTGAATACAAGTTTGATATGGTTATGAGCGACCTTTGTGATGGTATCTTCGAAGGGCATACCCCGGAGGGTGTGAGCCTTCGATTGGCAAATTCCTATAACGGTTATCATTATTAGCAAATAACTTTACGCCAAAAAAAGATTATGTAAAATCTACAAAGATGTTTGGAATGTAGTATCCGAGTTGAGTTCGAAGAATAAGTCTTCAAATCAAGGTTTTTAAGATTGGGATCATACATAGGATAGATTTCGTCTTTGCAAGATCGTGATCTAAGATCTAATCAGGATCTTAAGATCATATTATAGTATCATTTTCATAATAGGCGTTGTAAAATTATGCAAGTATACATAATACATATTATTGTACATCACTTATCATGAAAATTGTATGTCAAAATTATGATTATGAAGTGTTTAATACAACGGCCTCTTGTTTTTCATATTCTACAAAACTTAATATATAAATTTATAGTTTTATAGCTTGTGGTTCGAGAAAAGTAAGATCAAATCGATCGAGGTCTAAAATCCTATGATCAAGATCAGGATCCTATCAAGATCTTATCTCGCAAAGATTCTACGTAGGATCGAGATCATTTTTGCTTCACAATGTCATAAAATCATGATCGGTATCTTAAAAACCATTCTTCAAACTACTCGGAAGGTACATAATCAAAAGGGATGTGATTTGCACACTCCTCTTTTTTATTTGCACACTGACAGTATAAGTTATTAAAGCAGAATGTAAATATAGTATAACTGTCTGATGCGATACTTGAAGTGTCCCAATCAAAAAAGAAAGTGTGCAAATCAATTCCCGGGATATGACCGTCTAATTCTATATGGCATATACTTTGCTCACAAGAAACTGTGTATATTAGTCGCCAAAACGGCAAAACCCTCCCTCAATAACCCATTGGGCTTTTAACACCCTGTATGGGCCTAAATAAATTTTATAACCCAAACTCCAAATGTGATTTTATATAAAATCCTCATCTTTAATGAAAACACAAGTAAATAATCATTCTCACGTCTTCTTCTTGTTTGTTAAAATCAATAAACATAACTTTTTCATACCAAAAAAATATATAAAAAGCTTCATAGACTGACACAAATTCTACAACATAAAAAAAAAAACCAAAAAAAAACAAGTATTTTCTTCACGCAATCTTTTTATTCAATTTTTGAAACAACTTCAATTTGCAAAATCCTTTGTGGGTTTTTCTGGGTTTTCAGTGATTAATCGATTCGTGTAAAAAAAGTTTATAATTCCACTTCAAAATTCGTTGATTTTGTTGAATTATTCATCAAGAAAAGTGGTCTGTTTCTTGGTGTTTTCAAGAGGTAATAATTTTTTGTTTTTTTTAGTGGTTTTTGTGAATATGGTATGGATTATTTGCTTATTTGATTGGTACCCAGATGATAAAGTTTGAGTATTTGATGTTGGTTTAGTTTTTTTAAGCTGATTTTGCCCTAATTTTGTTCAAGAATGTTGATTTTGATGTTGGATGATGTTTTTTTGTTGTAAAGATGTGGACTTTATGTGTTTTTTGGTTTTATAGATACTTGTTAGTTATTGGGTATTGCGGGTTTTAGTGCGCTTTGGTTTTTGTTATTTGTAAAATCGCGGTGATTGCTAGTAGAATGAGGTTTACCTAAGTTATAGGAAGTGATTGAGGGATTTGTAACACGGTATGTCAGAATTAGGTTGTTGAGAATACTAATAACTTATTGGGTATTGGGATTTTAGTGTTGGAATACTAATAAGGAGGTTTAAGGTGCCTTTCCGTCTTTTATTTTTTTGCTGTTGTGAAATTGCGGTGATTGAAAGTGGAAACTAGGTTTAAGGAAGTTATAACAAGCGATTGGGAAATAGGACATGGATGTCGCAAGTTGGTTGTTAAGAATATTAGAGACAAATCGTTTTAGGGTATAATTTGTTTCCGAAAATGCAATAGGGCATATATGTTAGGTTACTTAAGTAAACAGTAATAGGGCATAGATGTGGAATAGGGTATAATTTCTTTCTTGTTTCTGAAAATGTAATAGGGCATAGATGTTAGAGAAACAGGTTTGGTTACTTAAGTAAACAGTGTTGGAGATGTGGAATTAAGATTGATGAATGTGAAATTTATTTCTTAACTACACAAGAAAGAAGTTTAAGAGTTGAAAAATGCGACATTTTGGAAGTCTGAACAAGAACTTATGTTGATGGTTGATCGATTCATTCGTCAATGGAAATTGAATATAGAAAGCCACATAGGGAAATAGATTGAGGCAGAACTGTTAACCTTGTGAAAACGCACTACTAAAGTCTAAAACATGTGATTTGGTTCATAATGTGTTCACATGTTTTAATGGGGCTGGTATATAGCTATTAGTTAAAAGAATCCTTCAAGAGTAGTACCACTAATATAGGAAATATATAGGATAGTTGTTAGATAATGCCATGTATCTAAATTTTGTCTTGCTTGCTTTGTGCGATGGCATTTATTGGAACACAGAAGGAGGTACTAGTGTTGTTGCAACTTTTTAATAATCTTAGATCTGTAAAGATTATAAAACACTGCGAACTGAAATTTGAGGCTGATTTATAACAATTGCCATTTGCCTTCTATTTTCTGTGTTGATTTTGCTTTCTCTTTTCTTTTCTAAACAATAAGTGAACTGTTTGTGGATATTATTTAAGCTTCCATTTTGGGAATAGATGAGAATATAAATGAATAACAATTGTAGTGCAAAAATTACATTTTCTGGATCCACAATAGGCAAGAAACCATTTAACAATCTTTATAAAGGTATCTATGTTCTGCTAACTCTCAGGATTTAGAGTATAAGGAAACTGATTCTTGAGACAAATGTCCACCCATCTGTAAACTTTCAGCACATTCTGACTATCTAGAGTCGAAATGCTGATTAGTGATTATTGAGGTGAATGCAAATTTACCATATTCTTCCCTAATATAAAGCATTCAAGTCATAATACTCACATTGAAAGCTCACATCCAAACAACACTCTTACGGTTTTTACCTTTTTGGCTCTCTATATAAATCTAAAAAGGTTGTTATTTAACTGTTGCATTATTCTTATATGATTTTCCGTTCTTTTCAGAATCTTGGTGTAATTTAACTTTTTCGGGGGATGGACGACGTGCTCCTACATATTTGTAATCTTATCTAAACAATGTTCGGTGGACAAAAAGGCGCCACAGCACTCCACAACTTGAAACAAAAATTGCTTGGCGAATCATCTTTTACAACATCAGTTCATGACACCCCCCCTGAAATCGAGCTGTCTGATTACCAACGTGCACCAAGTCCTGGTAGTGAAAGCCCTTCCGGTCTTCTCAATGGCGAAGGCTTGAAAGTTGAACCGATTGCTGATCTAGATTTGTTCTTCGAACGACTTTATAGCTACTATTGTGAAAAGGGTCTATGGTGCATCATCATTAAATGGATTGTGGAACTTTGTAGCTTGGCTTTTACCATATGTTTCTCTGGTTTTTTCTTATTATTTGTTGATTGGAATGGTCTTCGAATGGCGAAATGTGGGATGGATGCAGTTGAGTCAGGGATAAAACCGTGTGATCTTGCAAAAGAGGCTCTTCATGAACATCCTTTAACACCTTTGACGACTTTTAAAGTTGTTATTCTTGGTTATTTAGGGATCACTTTCGTTTATTGGATCTTTTGCTTTTTAAGGTTCTTTGTACAGTTGAAGGATACATTAGACATACGCCAATTCTACATTAACAGGTATGTATACAAGTGTAGCGTGTTCTTACAATTTGTTAATTGAAGGGGTTTTGTTTGTTTGTTTGTTATACTAATACATAAAATTCTTCTTTCTGCAAGTCTTGGTGTGACTGACAATGAGATGCAAACAATGCCATGGGCTTCAATTCTTGAGAAGGTTGTTCAAATTCAAGAATCTCAGCAATTATGTGTGGTGAAGGATCTTTCAGCTCATGATATTGTTATGAGATTGATGAGGAAGGAAAATTACTTGATTGGAATGTTGAACAAAGGGGTGCTCGCCTTCCCTATCTCTTCGTGGGTCCCTGGTGCTGGTCCCACTGTCAAGAAAGGTCCTCATGGTACACGTTATTGTCTAATGTTAACGAAGACCCTTGAATGGACTTTAAATTGGTGCATATTGCATAGCATGTTTGATAGGTTTGTAATCTTGATCTCTCTCTCTCTCTCTAGTAATGTATGAATCTTGATTAATATCGAGTAAGAATTTCATTTGAAAAATTGTAGGTTTTAAAAGTCGGGAAAAAACTAAAAAAGTGATATTGGCTCGATATTTGTAGTTGTATGTACTAAAATGATAAATTTATTTTGCAGAAACTTTTGTATTAGGAAGGACTTCGTCAGTGATCGTGACACCTTAAAGAAAAGGCTAATGGTAGTTGGGATTGCCATGCTTCTCCTCTCTCCGTTTCTCGTTGTTTTTATGCTCGTGTATCTCTTTCTAAGACACGCCGAACAATTCTATAATCATCCTAGTACAGCTTCTTCTCGACGATGGTCAAATCTTTCGAAATGGGTATTCCGGGAATTCAACGAGGTCATCTCTCTAACCTTTTTAGAGATATATTTGTCTTTTGCTTTTGTATCTCATTCAGGTTGAATAAAAAGATTTAGCCAAAATGGCAATGGGTCACACGGGTTGAAAGTCGCCAACTTTAAATTAATTATTTTATTTTGATATTCTGACTGTTATCACAATAAGAGCAAATTACATTAGTCGTCCACATGGGTTGGTAAAAGTAACAAAATGCTGGACCTCATTGATACTTTTTGCGTAAATGGTCATTAATTGCAGTTTTATTTCAGTTTTTGGTCCCTCAAGTATGTCATGAATTTCCTTTTTGGTCCCTTAAAGGAGTGGGTGAGGAATCGAATCTGAAATCAAAACTGCAGTTAGGGACCTTTATTCAAATATTATCGAGGAGGGGTGATTCCCGTTATTTTTATGCAACCATAGGAATGATTCTTGTAATAAGATACTTAAATGGACAACAAAATTGTTTGCTAGTCTGGTCGATTTGACTCGTCCGATATCAGTTTTATCTAAAACCAGTTCTAACCCATTACCCCAAACCGCTTGACCGTCTATCTTACCACCTGTCTTTTTTATTTTCTGTTTTGTTTAGGTGGATCATTTGTTCAAGCACCGTATCAACAGCAGCATTACACACGCCTCAGATTATTTAAAGCAATTCCCATCACCTATTCTTTCAATCGTTGCAAAGTTCGTATCTTTTGTTTCTGGTGGCTTTGCTGCAATCTTGATCATCATTGCGTTTCTTGAGGAATCTTTACTCGAAGGCCATGTAATGTTTTCTTACATGTTATTATAACGACCCAAATAGTCAAATGAACCCGCTTACACTCGTTGTCTTTATGCTTTGCAGATTTTCGGGCGTAATTTGTTTTGGTATGGAGCTGTGTTTGGAGCAATAACAGCCATCAGTCGAGCTCTTGTGTCGGATGAGCTTTTGGTGCTAGATCCACATGGGACTATGACTGTCGTCGTGCAACAAACTCATTATATGCCCAAAAGATGGCGTGGGAAAGAGAACACTGAGTTTGTTCGAGTGGAGTTTGAAACTCTTTTTCAGGTACTTTTTTTGCTAAAAAGGGCAAATTGACCCATTCACTTATAAATAAAAGTCGGGTAATCTTTTTTCTAAAACAGTTCAAACAAGTAGAAAGTCGCCAAAGTGGAACGCTGAAAACCTCTTAGAATAATTCTATGAACAAAATTTAGTTTCTGTAATCATATTTTTTTGACATAGTAGTTCATAAAAACTATTTTAATTACTGGGCAAAAAATTTTCACGTCAACTCGACGTGATCCATTTTGGTATGTACAAGAGGGCCCGTTTAATCCATTACCCAATCTGTCCACCCTGCCCACTTTACCACCCCAATTTTTGCCAAACTTTTATTTTTTTCCATTTGAATGTTGCTGATGTGGCAATTATTTTGTAATGTAGTACACCGGAAAGATGTTGCTGGAGGAGATGGCTTCTATCTTCTTGACTCCGTTCTTGCTTATCTTTGTTGTACCAAAGGTAATATTACATGTCTAAAATGAACCATAAATGAGAATATATTAAATGTTCGAAAATGCTATTCAAATGATAATACCAGAGAATCTTGTGAACCCAATTAAATATTATGCTATTTTGTTACGGAGCTAAAACTTTGTTAACGGTGCAGCGGGTTGATGATATTTTGGAGTTTATTGAGGAATATACTGTTGATGTTGAAGGTGTTGGTCATGTTTGCAGGTTTGTTTTTGCTTTAAGTTATAATTTATCCACTTGCCGTATACTTTTGTATCTTAAATCAAAATATACGAAATGTAACTTGATAATTATGTTTTTGCAGTTTTAGTTTATTCGACTTCCGAAAACATGGTAATAGCAAATATGCATCACCACATAACTCATCACGTACTTATAGGAGTTCCCAGGGGAAAATGGAAAAGTCCTTCCTAAGGTATTTCCGTGTCTATAAAGTTATTCTGATATCTCTTTATGTTATGAAAACTGTAATTTTGATTGGACATTTGTTTGATGCACGTGTTTTGACTTTATAATGGGTTGTTTCTGCATATAAGACCAACCTACGTTCTCATTTGTCCTGCTTTAGGCTGTTATACACTTTGTGTCCCCTTTGGGTCAGTTTATAAACCATATACTTGAGATTTTTCTGTGAAACGTAACATTATATATAAACGTAACATTTCAGATTAACAAAATAAAAAAAATACAATGACTAAAACGTAGCAAACTTTACCCTTTGTTGAATGTCTAAAATACCTCGATTGGAAATGTTGTTTTTGCAGCTTTCAAAGTAGCTATCCGTCGTGGGAACCAAGCGCAGAGGGAAAACAATTCCTGTCAACACTCAAGACATTCAAGGAACAAAAGTTTCAAGAGCAAGGTATAAGACCGGGCTACATGAGCCTGAACCGAATGCCACAATGGGCTCCAACATTACGAGGGCAAGGTGATCCAAACAGCTACTTTTCAAGAGACACAGCCCCAAACATTTCACATAGTACTTATCAACTAGATTGTATGTGGCTTATTGATCCCGTTCACAAAAACCACCCATACATTCTCGACTGGTACTACACATCTGGTCACCATCGTTACACAACAGTTAATCCACAAGACATCGAGTCAGGGCCTGTAGACAACCTTGAGGAGAGTATGCCAAATGTGTGGGACCCACCTGACTTGGGTCGAAACAAGGTCCCATATGACGAGAATTGGGGAAGCTTTTTTGAAGACCGGGCTGAGAGTAATCTAGAAGCTTCCACTTCTGCTCCGTTGTTACGTGGAAGCGTGTTGCAACATCATGACTCAGGTAATGTTGGCCCAGGTCAGGCAGGTAGGAGCCACTGGTGGGCTAGGGATGGTGGCGGGGTGGGACCAGGACCTCAAACGAGCTTCCTTGAACCACCAAACTTTAATAGGGGGGTGGGACCAGGACCTCAAACGAGCTTCCTTGAACCACCGAACTTTAATAGAGATGATTACAATGACTACCACGATAACTTCTCAGACAGAAGCTTTGAGAACAATAGTCAACAGTTTGGTCAACCCTTTGACTGGAGGCAGTCAAACGGGTTATCTAGGACATTTTACATGGATGATACTGAAGGCGGGGGAAAATTTGATCTCCCTTTTGATGATATCTATGAAAGACATTCTGAAAGGTCGCAAAAAACCAATGATGACATGTAGGAGCTCTTTGCATGTGTTAAAGATCATGAGTTTAAATCGTATTGTTTGTGGTTTAAGTTCGTGATCTTTTTTGTGAAGACACTCATGGACATTCTTTTGTTGTATATAAGTCGATTAGGAAAATTAAAGTCGAAAACGGTGGTTTGTAAGGTGAGTAAAAGCACAGCCTCACCTTGGAACTGAAATGATGTAAAAATGAAACCAGTTAACCATTTATTTGTTTATTTCCTAGCAGCACTATGTGTTTGAAGTAATTATTGTGATTCAAGTCATACTAGTTCAACTGCAGGTGGTTGTTGTGTATTATAAAACTTGTATTGAATAATAATTAATTTCCAATAGTTTAGATAAATAAGTTATTTAGGGTATGTTTGGCAGAAATAGCTGTTAGCTATAAACTGAAAGCTGTAAGCTGCAGACTGTTAGCTTTATCTTTTATTTGTATAAAAGTGTTTGGTAAAATAGTTGTAGCTGTAACTATAACAAGGAAAATGGTGCCCGCCGCGTTGCGGCGGGAATTTTTGACATTCGTTTTTGTTGTTATACGACATTGTGGACCAAGATATATGGTGCGACACCGTTACCCTGCACCAACTTTATTGCAAGAAGTTAGCATATCCAATTGCATCCCAAGATATTGGCATCTCAAGGTTGTTTGTGCATAATCATGCAAAGAAGAACATAATGTTGTGTTTGTTGGTACAACTGTGCAAAAAGCAAAATAACCTCTAAAACAACACATATGCACTAAAAACAGACATTCTGTGAGTCGAAACGGTTAATTTTATTGTAGCGCTGCGGCAAAGGTTGTCCAAAATGTGTGTGATAGTTGGGTTTGGCACCCTAACCTTAGTAGGCGCATGTACAAACTTACTACGGATATTGCATTATCGGTGCTAGTAGCAGCTACTTGTTTAGTGGTTGAAGGCCCAGCTTCAGAATCATGTAGGCCAGCAATAACTGGAACATAGAGTGATTAGCGAGTCGTTCGCTGGGAGCCACAACGGATTTGAAAACGGTAGTGCATAATATTGGACAATACCTGTGCACAGTTCTGCGAGACTCCTTTTGCCGGTAGCATATCTTGATCCCGCGTCACAGCTGTTATTAGTACGTGGAGTATTTTGCGTCTCTGAGTCGCCTACAATCATAGTGAGATAGAAGGATTAGTCAAAAAGTGTAGAGCGTAACAGCAGCGCACGTTGTCCTTGAAAGTTACGTTAGTTGAAAACATTTTTTTTTAAGAATGTACTAAAAATTTGCAAAGGAGGCTACTAACAAATAGCGTTGACAAACTTTGGAAAAGGGCGACGTTAGAATGTTATGAGTTAAGGTAGCTTTTTAACGCACGTAAAACAAATGGCATAGCTGTCTGACTCGAATGAGTAAGTCGACAACAACATTTAAAAAGTATAAATTCCATATAAGAATGTTAGAATAAAATAGAAGTGGAACACTCACGTCTACATATCGTTGCTGACGTGCTTGTCGTTCCGGTGCCAGCGATTGAAGGGCATCCTCCCCATTCACAATTGGCTACAAAGAACGTAACATAAAATGATCACTAATTCATTTGGTGAGAGTAAGTTAAAAATTTGACAATTGGTATACATAATGTCATAAAACCGAAGCACACCGGGTCTCGTATGTATGTTGTGACACACATTTGGGCCGAATACCTTTGCAAGTATACCCGCGACATCAAAGAGAATGAGAAAGAAAAGCAAGAAGTTGGATGGTGAAAATGTATAACAAAATATGAATGTCATCTTACCTCCTGGTGGTGGCGTCCGTTGTTGAATTATTTGCTGCTGTATATGGGCGAAGAGTATCACTGGCACACCGAACATATTGCCACGACGTACGATCATTGTTTACTGTATCACTGAACATACAAAACATAACACAGCTGAACATCGACCGTGTGAATGTCCTTCCCCTATGATCCTCTTCTGGGCACATAATACAGGTAACTGAGGAGTTTCAGTAACGGTTCGATTTGAAGTAACAACAAAGAAAATGAGAAACAAAACTCAGTAAGGTGGTGTTAAACCTGCGCTACTTGCAATCAGGCCTCCCATCGACCATATTTCTGTCACGATATGCAATATATACTATTAGCCAAAAATAAAATCGAAAATCATGTCAAGTTTTAAAAATCTAAAATTTAACAGCAACAAATACCCTTTTCGAGCGCGTTGACAACAACCACTCTTATTGCATCAGGCCCCCTGGTTCTTTCCACTTCATCTTTAATTACCTCTCACCATTTTTCACTGGCTCATACTGCCCAAGAAATAATCGCAGCAACAATTTACCATAACAGAAACGTTACACTTAAAAACCTTAACCGACACCAATTTCTTATAACCAAAACCTTAAAAAACCCAAAAAAAAATACCAACTGAACATTTTGGCCTCTAGTCCAGGGCGAGTGCCACACTCATTTCAGGCCCCAAAATGACCCATTTCAGGCCTGCGTTTGAGTTTTTTTGGCTAAACATTTGATACTTTCTCAAAAATCCAAAAGATTTAAAACTTTCTTCAAATAGCGTAGGTCATATTTTTTTTTCTAAAATTTTTCAACACATGGCTGATAAGGTTCTACTTCCTCCTGTTACAGAAGAGAACACAACGTTAAATAAAAAGAGATTTAGATTTTCACAAACCGTAACAACCTATGACAATTAATACATTAACATCATTAATTATAACATAGAGCCAGTTGTTATAAACTTGTGCATTGCTCAAACATGTATTGTAGAAATATACTGAGCTTTTAGTCACATTTGACCAAAAAAGCAACAATTTTCGGTTTAGATTCCAGTTAAGTGTCGGGCCAATTATTTTCGTGTTAAGTGTCAATCTCCTCGTGCGATTGAATGTGATTCAGAAGAAATAAGCCAATCACCTCATGTGACTGAATGTGCGTGGCTATTATGTTCATGTTAACTGTCGGCGCTTCCCACTGGTTGCATACACGCACCTAGAATGACAACAATTACGAAATTAGTACATGCTAATCTGAAATTCAAGTAGGTGTGATTCCATATAAGTCATTACGTTACCTCAAGTGAAGGCCGTTGACGCCTATTATTTGTATGTGACGTGCTAGAACCTGTTCCAGTTCGCATGGAAGCGGCTAATATGATAACAATCACAAAATTAGTTAACAGTGACCCGCAAGTTAAATAAAGTTTAACAGGAATAATAGAATTACAGATTCATGGTACATCAGTTCAGGAGTTATTAAACCTGTAACGTGACGTGTTTCACTCCCCAATGCCTCATTCGTTCCGCACTGTCACATCAGCTAGTATGAAAGTGTAACCGCCTTTATACCATGGAAACTGCAGATTCAAGATTTGAAGTCGTAAACAATTATGGTTACAATTTTCACGTGACTAAAGCAGTGTATGACGAAAAAAAAAAACTTAAGGCCAACCCTTTTACTTGATTCCCAAAACTTGTTCCTATAGCCCAATTCAAATTACCTGGTAAGTGAAAAAATAAGGTTAAACAAACGACGGCTTAGACTTTAACAACTAATCCAGAATCTCTTAATCACAAAAAGTAACATTTCTGGACAGAAATATTATACCTCATCATGGCATTGCAACCCATAAAACCGCTTCCCGATGCAATCCACAACTGCAATGGCACCATACTCACTTCTCGCCACAGCTTGAAACCCATTCTGCATCTGAACGGTCTGATCTTCATGACTCATCCAAACAACCTGGTTATCTTCAGCTGGTCTGATCCCCACTTGATCTTGTCACTCCCGGTGGAACCGTCATCCTCCACTTCACTTCGTCAACATCTTCTGCGCCTGCGAAAGTTCTGGAAATATAAGAGAAAAGCGGCGAGGTTTATAAACCCAGAAAAAAAGGCTGGGCTAGATCGCACCTCTTCTGGGCTGACTACTTTTTTGGGTTTCTGCCAATGCGGGAAGCGACGGTTATTTTGCCGGCATCTGTTATCACAAACAAATAACCATCAGTCAATCATTCAAATGGACACTGAAAGTGAGACTCAAACTCGCCCAACAATGCTTAAAATGAAACATAAGTTTACCGCAAAATGCAAAGTAACAAACGCGCTGCAAGAAAAAGAAATAACCTTCATTTAGTTGTCGTTTGAATACTCGAAGCGGACCGGTGCCATTCTAACAATCTCTTGCATTTAGCTAAAAAAAGAATGAAGTCATTAGTAAGTGTTTCGGCATATGTTTGTATGTAATAACATATAAAAACACATCATTTCATTCATATAAATTAATAATAGCAACATCAGCACCCTAAAATTATATAATAAAGATAAAAATCCTAATAAAAAAGTTAGGGATTTGTGAATCAAATCGAAGTTAAAAAAAAGCCCTTATCTTATTCTTAGATATAGTTACCTTCCATTCCTCCACCATTAATCTTTATTCACGCGTATCTTTGATATCTGTAAATAAAAATGAAAAATAATAAATGATTAGTAAAAAATAGAAATCGATTCATCAAACATGTTATGGGCATAACTGCTAATTCATCAAGAAACCAAAAGCCAAGAAAAAAATTAAGATGTACAAAAGAATCGAACAACAAACCTGCAACTTAAACTTTAGACAACTGCAATTTTGAATCCCAACTGTTCACCAATAACACATAAAACACACAATTCAACACAAACCCTAAAAGTAAATGAGATATATAAAGCAATCAGTACGGATAACCGGAATATTGAAGTTTGTTGACTTCTATTTTATCACATCAGGGATGATGATAGGAAGGTATCGATAGGAGATGTGAGGGCAGTTTCTTCTAGCCTCTTCTCCATCATGTATATCATCATCTGATTAAGGCGGTGAGATATAATACTACACAGTACCCAGGAATTTTTCCCTGGCTACATTTTAGGGTGGTAATTGGTTAAAGAAGAAAAAAAAGGGCCAATCACCTTGGGTTAAAGAAACATCCAGAAATTGACGTTGCAACGACATAGCATCACAAACGTAAGCTCACTTTCCACTTTGATCATTTTTCTGCCTCCTATTTGCTACTTACACAATCGGTTGCAGCACATGTTAGTGCATGCGTAACCTGAGTTTACAGAAACAAAGAATAGTAAACAATTTTGTAAGCAACAGTCTATTGCAGTCATATTCATCAGTTCAAACTTAGCACCTGCTGTTGCTCTGTGGCTGCACAGCGGTCGCCAGATTCCTGGCCAAAAACGTTACCGGCCATGAGATCGTCAGCTCACACATGATGATCCCCACCTACATTCCAGGCAAACTTAACATAAACAACGACATTTAATAAAAGGATTGCTAAAAACGGCCGCCAAAGGATACGCAAGAACCGAACGGAAGTCACTACCCACAGTTTTAAACATATTAATTATCCAAGAAATAGATTAACAATATGTTAAGCCTATAAGTCGTATCTTCCTTAGCAAAGTGGTTAAAAACTGACCTTCCAATACCTTAATCTCTCCCTGCTACTAACGTCACCTTTCCCTGTGCCAAGGAAATAAACGCTTTAATTTATTTTACCTCGCCTGCTGACAGTTCTAAAATTTTGTTGTGCCTTATGGTTAGACTGGATTTATAGTTGTTTAACTGCTTCTAACCCATATACATAAAATGAAGTTGCATACAAACCGTTTATACTATGTATGCATCCTAACCGTTTGTTCACTTTTTTTTTTTTTAACTATTACTTAGCAGTTAGCAAAAACAATGAACAACACAATCTTAAAACATGAGAAAGGCCAAAAAAGAAAATAAATAAATAAATAAATAAAAATCCGAAAACGACAGAAAAACAAACATAAAAACTTACTCGGAAAAATTAAAGAATCGCAACTAATAATCTAGCAAACCGTTTCCGCCCTTGATCACTTGATTCCTGTAAAAACCCAAAAACAAAATTAGGGTTTGATTTTGCATAATATAAAATAACGCAAAAGTTAAGTGGCCGAAAAAACTTTTGAAGATCTTATTGGTTTGATCTGAATGTTTTGATCGAAAACAGTATCTGTAAACTGGATCTATGAAAACCAAGCGGGGAGAATATGTAGCATAGAAAGAACACTAAAAACGGTAACAACTAATCCAGAAAAAAACAAACCTTACGATGAAGAAGATGAATACAAAAGCCGATCAAAAAGTTATTGGAAAACGTACACTGGAAGCGGTGATAGTTATCGCATATAAAAGAGGATACGTTAATATGATATATTAAAGAGAAAGGTGGATACGAAGGTTGATCAAAAAGAGCCCATCCAAAAGGCCCAAAAAATACTAATTTTCTAATGCCTCACGGCAAATAATATATAGTAGGTAATATGTAAAATGACTTAAAAAGACATTCATGTAATTAAAAGTATGTAGCACATCATAATATAAATTATTAGAATATAACGTTAATGATGTTAAAAGAAGAGAATTGTACAAAGTTAAACCATGTAAGTAGTCATTTTTCACATAAAATAAACCATGCAAGTAGCCTTAGTTAATAATATATATTCACAAAAGTAGTATATTATGATTTGAGAGGAATATGTGAAAATTCGCCATCTGAACATGAGATTGTAATAGAGTTTTAACATTTTGAGTTAGATAGAAAATAGTTGGGCCTTTTACATACGTTGGCATGGGGTATTTGAGTCAATTTAGTAGCTAACAGCTCCTCTAAATTTGAAACGTTACATTGATCAGCGTTTAATTTTGAGCTATTTGTGTAAATATAACAGCTCCATTCTATTTAACCAAACAAAGCTTTTTGCCAAAGATGAGCTTTTTTTCCCAAAACAAACAGCTAAAAGCTCTAAAAAAGCTTGCTACCAAACAGGCCCTTAGTCACACATTCTTATCAAGTAATCAGTTTCACTAAGTAATCTCAAACACATTCACAAGTGTATAACTTATCAAAATACAACAAGTTAACCAATGCCAAATGGGATTTAGGTTATAAAATAACTAACATACCTTTCTTTATGTTTCCTTATCATATGTGTTCTTTATATTTCGTTTCACTGCAAGCTTTTATATTTTGTTCTGATATTATATTTAATTGCCGACGTGTCAACACGTTAAAACTACCGGTATCAACCTAACACGTCAACAATAAGAGCACTAGGTATCGTAGTGCCGTCCCGCTGGTGCCGTGGGGAAAAATGCTGCCACATCAGCATATTTTCCCATAATACCAGAATTCACAATAACACCAAAACCCCCTCCCTTCTATAACACCAGTTTCTGGTGCCATCATGCACCCTTGGACCCCACATATATATCTTATTCTTTTTTTTCATTTATTTAAATAAACTAACACATTTAATTAAAATTAAAATTTCATTAATTAAAGAAATACATTAAAAAATTTAAAAAAAACATAGAATAAAAATAAATGATACATTAAAAATAACGATATATTAAAAAAGTACAATTTTAAAGGGTAAAAATTTGAATAAAGAACGGATATAATTGAGTGTGGTTTATGACTAATAGGTGAAAAAATTTTGAACGGGCAAGTTTAATTTATTTCACAACTACCAAACAGTTACATTTGAAAAAAAAATTATTTCACATATAGGACTCTACAACCCAAATTTATTACTCTGAAACTATATTTACCCTAAAAAAATACTGTTTCACACCCCCATTACTTACCAAAAAAACCAAACGCTGAAACTATATTTTACCAAAAAAATACTGTAAACAAGGCCCATTCTTAAAAAAAAGAAAAAGAAAAAAAAAAAAAAAAAAAAAAAAAAAAAAAACAAGGCCAAAGAACTAATAATACGTACATCAACCCTATCTTCTTCATATGTAAGTTGCAGCCAACACTTTAATAACGAGAATAAAGCACCCATCAAATATCAAGACAACCTTTCTTTGATTCTTGCTCAAACAAAGTCACAAATGAGAAAAAAAGTGGAAACAAAAAAAAAAAAACCCGTGAAAACGCCACAAATAAACGGGATAACACGACCCCGGTGACCTCTCGCCGGCCGTGGCGTTGCATTTTCCGGGATAATCTCGACTGTTCATGCATGGCTCAGCACTCGAAAACCGCGAGGGAGCGGTTCCCACATGGCGCCGTCGCGTTGCGTTTTGGCGGAAAACGCCTCTCATAACAGCATGGCACCCTCTACTCCTAAGTATGATATCAAGAGGCTGTTTTAAAGTTTGTAGCATGTAAAGAACGAAAATAAGTACACGTATGATAAATAGAACATGCAAAAAAAAGAAAAAAGACAAATAAAAATAAAAATAAAATGTAAATCTCTGCAGCAACGTACAACTACTTCTACCTTTTAGTGCAAAACAAAATAGGTAGAAAATATAACACAATAAGATAATTACTTTGACTATAATATACCCATACAAAAAAAAGAGAATAAAAAAAAAAAAAAAAAAAAAAAA
>LBNU01007579.1:32103-55361 GCA_014162995.1 Artemisia annua
TCCTTCTACTTTTAGTGCAAAACAAAATAGGTAGAAAATATAACCAATAAGATAATTACTTTGACTATAATATACCCATACAAAAAAAAGAGAATAAAAAAAAAAAAAAAAAAAAAAAAAAAAAAAAAAAAAACAAAACTTTCACCTTTTAAAAAAATTTAAATATCTAGCAAACCGTTAATCGTTACGCGAAAAAAATCATACAATCACGACGAGAATTAAATTATCTTTCTATAGATATGCACTTCTATATACTTTCGACGAACTTTTCTTTTTCAAAATTCCGCACAGAAAAAATCACATGTGTTTGTAAAAATCACATGTGATTTGATTTTCAAAATCACATATGATTTATAAATCAAATGTGTTTTTACAAATCATATGTTTGAAAAAAAAAGTTCGTCAAAAGATTTAGAAGTGCATATCTATAGATAGATAATTTAATTCTCATCGCGATAGTGTATTTTTGTAGCTTAAAGATTTACCTTTGCAAGAGAGTGTTTTTTTTTTTTTTTTTTTTTTTTTAAATGTGTAAAATTATTTTTTTATTAATTTAAATAAAAAATAGATAGCTAAGATTGATTCTCATATATGACAAATATGAGATATACAGTAAAACCTATATAAATTAATAGTGTTGGGACCAAAATATTTTATTAATGTAGCGAGATATTATTATATCGATAAATTAATAATTTATTAATTTAAATAGGTTTTACGTATGACCATTAAATTTTCAAGTCTAATATACTAGCTAGTTACAATGTATACTCATTAGAGACGAAAATAATTTGAAAAACAAGTTTCAATTAACATTTTATGAATTCACATTCACACTTTATGAAAATAAAATTAACATTTTTTATTGCAATACGACAAGGCAACGCACCAACTCTTTAGAGCAATAAAAGAGATTTAAGATAAACTCAATATAGATTTAAAGTTCAACAAAAAATAAGTGACTATAGATTCATTTTTTACTAAACAATCTTAGGATTTTGAAGTGTATCTCTCACAAACACATATATACATATATTTAGAATTTTTAGTAATTATTAATTTATAGTTTCGTTAGGACTAATATATATACACTGGGTTTCAAAAAAATTATTATCTTATTATTTTATCGATTGAGGTCCAAATTTGTATTGGTCCAAAGTTGAGACCGGACAAATTATTAATTTTATCGAGGTTATTAATTTATCGAGTATTAATTTATAGAGGTTTTACTATATATTGAATCTCGACTCATCAAAGATATAGTTAAAAATAAATGATTGGTATGGCTGGAAACATGTTTAATCATACACTTAAAAGTGTGTAACACTCGTAATAATTTGTGAAAAAGTGAGCTTCTATGCTATGACCAACAAAATATAAAGCGACATGTTAAACATGTTTTCGTCATCTTCCTATATACTCCATCAATTTACAAAGTAAAATGGAATGAATAGTAAAATGAGGCTATTTTGGTCTTTGCACTTTATACATAAATTTACTTCCTTTTCTTAATTCATAACGAGTGTGGTAGCCCGCGCGTTGCCACGGGATTGTCTTGTCGATAGTGTCGTTGTTGTTACATGTAGAGGTGGCGTAAACTTTGTTCCATTTTCACATAATCAACACATCTTTAAGATAAGAAAATATATTATTGAATTGTTTAAAAGAATAAACAAAAATAAAGTATATTATTGAACTGAAATGGATCGAAGATTTTACAAAAAGATATACATTTGCAGACTTGCGGCCCAATTTAAATACATGTCATTTTGCTCTTGGTTCTCGTTTGGTTGATTTTGATCTGAGTTTGGTCCTTTTGTATGTTTCAAGACTTTGTGTCATGGAGTTGCAGCATCAAGCTTGGTTGTGGGATCTTTCAATTTTTATCAAGATGTTGCAAAAAACGGTACATCAACGACTAAGACAACTTTGAGCCAGCATGGAATGAATGGGGTCTTCCAGGTTCGCTGCAAACGGTTTTAACAAAAGATGCATGTCAAAATGAATTCACAAATTGACAAGTGGAAGTTGGGCCTAAAAGTAGTACAGGCGAAGACCACGTGTTTGAACGTTCAAAACTATAAGGTCACAAACATGGAAGTAATAAGCTCATTTTTTGGCAGATAAACTACATTAGGCCATACATTGTAAAAGAGTAACTGATCAATGAAACATGATATTAACTAATTAGAAGCTGACTTAAAACAAAACATAGCCAAAAAAATGTGTATGATATTACCTTTACTAATGATAAGCTACCCCAGTGTAAAAGGCTACTGCACCAAAATTCCAAATGAGGCCTGCATATTTCACATGCCGCATAACATTAAACATAAGAAAGTGTTAGGGGAAGGCGAAAAAAAAAAAAAAAAATCTGATTACCTATAAGACGTAGTACTTAATTTTCCCAAAAAAGGAACTCCCTCCATTGTTTCCCTGGCTTATCCGCTCTTTTTGACCAATCTGCGATAGAACCTTTTTTGGGACCTTCATTAATACCTACAACAGGAGCAAATTGCTAAGAGAAAATGTAGCCCAAACTGCCATTTATGCCGGCTTATATAAATGCAACAGATCCTCATTTTGGACACCATGCTGTGATCACATAAAAGCATAAATTTTGAGAAAGCAAATTCTTTAAAATAATGCGAGTGATCAAGTGCTCAGTTAACCATGAGCTGTATACTAATTAAGTTAAAAACGCGCACCTTTCAAGCATTCTTATGCATAGATACACTTGGACTGTGGCGTGGCGCCTATGCGTCCAAACCATGAACCGAATGCGTACCTCAGCCTATCACCCACATTTTTATGTGCAGTCACGTCGTCCAAATGTTGCTGCTGCTGATGGTCTTCATATCAATCAGTCCAGATTCGATGACAAACTTCAACCGATTCTGTCACTATCTCCATTGTTCTTTCTCATATTAGTAAACGACGCCGGATTAAACGACTTTTAAGGCTTAGATTAGTACACGTGGACCGGGTCATAGAAACATGTGAATTTCACCATGGCTGCAAACACACTCGGTGTGTTGATGATGATGAGAGGCTGAGTTAGATGATATCGAGTGGGGTCGTTGCCGTTGGATGTGAAGCAGATAACCACTTGAAAAGCAATTCCAAAAGACCTTCTTATCCGTTCTATCCACGCATCAGCAATTAGGTGCATTACCTTTTCCCCCAAAATTTTCCAATCATCTGAACTGCGCCCATAAGATTTGTACATCATTTTCAAAGTTCAGATAATACAAAAAAAAACTTAAAATGATATGAAACTGAACCAAAAAAAGTACCGAGCCAGATTACTTTTCTTATTGATTGTTAATCAACTCATGGTTAAGAAAGGTTGTGTAGTCTACAAATGGTTCCTGCGCAAACAAATAGGGCCATTTAAATAAAGTGGTTAGACTCTATCATATATCCGTTTTAAGACACTTCCATTAAAAAAAATGCAAATTTACATGCTTGCACTATTATTACAATCAAATGATTAATAAACATACAGCGATACAACGTAGACCTAATGTTCTATAAGCAACTTATTTTTTGACTTTCAAGTTTTTTGGTTCTTACACAGTTAGCATTTCCACAAACACATTATGGGCATCATTCAACTTACCACATAACAACTTATTGTAGCAACATGTACATCAAATTATCTATGAAAATTAGCTTACCAGTAAGTGCCTAATGCTCAAACGAAAATTATTGGGTTCCCCCCGTAGTATCTGTTAACCCTTCATCCCCATGAGACACCCTCATCTCAGCAACCAAAGTTCGTCCCTTCACCACCACCACAGACCACCACTTCAAACAAACCCTAACCCACCACTTGGAAAACAACAATTACAACTACTTTAGAACAAACCAACATAAATACATTTAAGTTTAATGAATTCAAAAAAAAAGGTCGATATACAAATAAAAGAAAACTTACGAAAGCTACTGTCATGATATTCAATTTGACACTTCGTTACCTGCAAATCGATGCCATCTGATTAGTTCCCCTTCGAATCCAATAAGCCCCAACAGCCACTTAGACATGATTGTGTATTTGGGTTGCCGAGATCTTTATTATTTGGAGAGGCTTTTCGATTGTTTCACACCGAGATTAAATGGTAGGTATGTGTTTTCAGTATTTTTTAGGTGGAAGAAGCTTCAAGAGAGATTTTTGGAAATGGTGTGTGTGGGAGGGAGTGGAGAAGAGGGTTCTGGAATATGATATTAATGAAGCAAAGGTAGTACAAAAGGGCTATTACAGGAAGGTTACGGGCTTCTACAGTTGGTGTAATCCATGGAAAACGGGTGAACAGTTGACGCAACAGTTGTCTAACGGGACGGTGTACAGTTTTCCGTTATTTTTAGACCAATGAAAACAAACCGCATGTACCACTATCCATATGTACTATCTAATAATTAAACAAATCTTTGTACTATTGTTTGTACCAAACAATGGTGTCCACAAATGTGACAGTTCTATTACTGTAATTACCTCTGTAATAAAGCCCACATGGTAAACGGAAAAACTGGGTTTTAAATATATTGGATAATAAAATATAGTAACATTGACGTTAGCATCCTAGGAAGAAATTTCCACAGTTTCATTAATGAGTTGACCGTCGACAACATTTTTTAAAAGTGGCAATGGACCATTTCAGCATGACGCTAGTTTTGATACCCCATTCAAACATAAATGATATGACAATCGTTATTTAATAGGTAATTAACGAATCATTGGGTACGGACTAGACGGTTAATGCAATAATTGATTTTAATCAACATATTTTTGTTAAGTATTATTACGTACGCACATCCACATCCTAACTTTAAAATGTTTGGTGATCATGACTGTTATTTCAGTTTTGTAGCTTTCAAAGCTTGAAAAGATATATTTGTTTCGTTTCTTAACTTGGAGGCTAGTATGCTTTTGAGTTTTGTTGAAATGTGAAAGAATATTGTTGGTATTTTAATAAGAAAACACTCACGTCAATTGCATCGCGGAAACAATTAATAGAAAAAGAAAATAATAATAATAATAATAATAATAATAATAATAATAATAATAATAATAATAATAATAATAATAATAATAATAATAATAATATTTTTTTTTGAACGGCAAACTTTTATAAAAAAAACTAGCAAGAAGCTAGAAAAGATTGCAAGCTTACAAGATTAGGGTATTGTAACCAAGTAACCTAATTAATTTTAAACTTACAACAACTAGAGCACCACATGTAAGACAATTGCACTACATCATCAAATTGAGAATTTCCAAACAGCAGTTGATTTCTAAAGCGCCAAATAAGCCACAACATCACGTAGCAAATACCTTCAAGAAACTCCTTCAAATGCTTATGCAAACGGGTGTTGACAAGCCAGATAAGCCAATCGTTATAAGAGTTAAAAACCATGTCGTCAAGCTCCCACCAAATCAAAATTTTTTCCAAACTTGACGAGCCAAGGGACATGAGAAAAAAAATATGAGAAGTAGATTCCACATTACAAAGGGGACAAAAGATTGATGGGATATCTACTCCTCTTAGCGAAAGATTAACTCTAGTAGGCAATTTATCCAAGCAAACCCTCCAAGCATGGACATTTACCTTGATGGGAACAACTTTAATCCACCTTGTTGGAACTTCAGCTTTCGGCTAGATTTTATCGTCGATCAAGGTGCGAGAGGATTAACCGAAAACTCACAAGAGCCCTCTAAAGACCAGAACCATCGGTCTGACATATTAGGGACTAGGGAGCACGAGATCAGCAACTTTCGAGCAAAGCAAATCATAATGTTCCTGCTCGACACCACCTCTTGGCAGCCGACAAAAAGAATGAACCAAAGAGGAATGCTCCAGTTTCTCGGCCACACTTATAAACTTACACATCTCTAAAGCATACAACCTTTTATATAGAACTTTTAAAGCAACCTCGCCTAACCAAATATCTTCCCAAAAAGAAGTATTCTCGCCATTGACAAAATTTTTTTGAATGAATTGCAGAAGATTTATACCTTTACCTTGGAGCGAATGTGATGCGCGTGGATTGCAACACGCGCTACGTTTTACCTCTCGAGGGATCTCGAGAAGCTTGCAATCCCCACCAGGCAGTGTACCTGACAGATGTAGTATAGTGTAGTGGCAAGTACCGGGGGATTGATCGTTCTCTCGCAGGGAATAGTGTTCATTAGGCTAAAGGCTACTCTAATCTAGGTCTAAGGGTGGAGGAAGATTCTTTTTTTTTGTTGAAGCTGTATTTTACCTTCCCTTACCCTGCTTCTGCAGGATTGAGTTCGTTGTTGTATTGTATTGTATTTTTGTTTGTTTCACAGCTCATTATATACTAATGAGTAGTTAAACATCGATATTACTGTTTATGCTGAAATCATGATGCGTTTATTAACAAAAGAATCCCCCTTGGCAAATATTTCTAGCTCTAACTTAACACCTTTGATGTAAAGTGGAGAGACATATGAATGCCTTTTGGTAAGTTTGCAAAACAAAGTTTTTTTTATAGAGGTGTGCAAAACCTATACATATCCCCGTTTAAAATTAAACTTAAATCTTTTGTATCAAACAACCGATCAAGTGTGACGTAATGTGAAAAGTGGCAATGATAGATCTATAACAATAGAGATAGTAGAAACTATGAACTAATGCATGTCATCACAACACAAGCATAAGCATCATATAAACAACAAGCCATGACAAAAACATAACGCAATGCAAACATAAATCTAAACCGATAAATGCGAATATAAAAGTAAAGCGATAAGTTAAAGAAAGTGCAAACCATACACGATGATTTATAGTGGTTCAGTCACGAAGCTCCTCTTCGCCCTACTCCACTCCCCGAGTACCCAGCTCAAGAGTTACTTCACTAAGTCAACAAGCTCCCTTCTCAGCGGAGAAAACTTTACATCGTCGCTTAAAATGTTTACCGATACTAAGCTAGGTATCGAGTTCTTCTTCGAGTACAACCAAACTCGTTATGTTTTATGGCCCAACATAGCAAACCTTGTGTTTTAAGGCCTAAACACGTAAATCACCTATCCGCTTACAAGTTTACCTATACTAAGCTAAATATCAAGTTCTTTTTTAGGTACAACCAAACCTGTCATGTTTTGTGGCCTAACATAACAAACCTTGTGTTTTAAGGCCTAAACAGATAAACCATCCAACCTCTAGTTTGGTGTATAATTGCTTATACAATATGTTGTATAATGATACATGGTGGTGTATGATGATGATCCAAGACATGAGTGTCTAGTGGGTGTGAATGTCTATTCTAAATGAACTTCTTATCATATGAAGCCTTCTACGAATGAAGATCACAAGTGATCTCATCTTGTTGTGATAGATTTTCATATGTGTGTGCTTATGGTGGAGGAGGATGGAAAGATCAATAAGCTTGCTTAGATGAATGATTAATTGGAAACATGCATTCTTGTATGGTGAACTTGAGGAGGATGTCTATATGACTATTCCAGAAGGTTTTTCAGACAAGAATGATAATAGAGTTTGTAAATTGGTTAAGTCTTTGTATGGGTTAAAACAAGCACCTAGAAAGTGGAATGAGAAATTAACTTCTGTGTTAATTGAAAATGGATTTGTTCAGAGTCCTAATGATTTCTCTCTGTTTATTAAAAATGATAAAGGTGTTATTCTTGTTTTGCTCATATATGTTGATGATATTATTGTAACTGGGGAATAATGTTGTTGAAATTAATAAGTTCAAACAATTTCTGGGTACAAAATTCTTAATAAAAGACTTGGGAAAATTGAAATATTTTTTGGGCATTGAAGTTTTGGATATTTCTAATGGTATATGTTTAACTCAGAGGAAATATTGCACTGAACTTTTGTCTGAGTTTGGTAGGTTAGGCTGTAAGCCTTGTAGTATACCTATTGAAGTTAATCCTGATAATAAAAAGGTTGTGTCTAAGTTTGGTGATGATGAGCCTTTGTCTAGTGTTACTAATTACTAGAAGTTGGTTAGTAAGTTAATATATCTGACTTTGACTAGACCAGACATATCTTATGTTGTTCATTGTCTTAGTCAGGTTATGCACAAGCCTATGAAATCACATATGAGGCTTGCTTTTAGGGTACTTAGGTACCTGAAGAAAGAGCCTGGTTTAGGCATAACTTTTAGAAGTTGTGCAGATAATAATTTGAGAGTCTTTGTTGACTCAGATTGGGCAAAATGCAAAGTTACAAGATGGTCCATTGCTGGATATTCTGTGTTTATGGGAAGTAATTTGGTTTCCTGGAAAAGTAAGATACAATCAGTTGTGTCCAGATCCTCTACTGAGGCCGAGTACAGAGCTATGTGTAATGTTTGTTGTGAGGTGATATGGATTATGAAGATTCTTAATGATAGGTAAATGTAAGTTTGCCTGTAGAGATGGGTTGTGATAACAATTCTGCTATACAAATATCTGAAAATCCTGTTTTACATGAGAAAAGCAAGCATTTTGAGATTGACTTGTTTTTCTTGAGGGAAAAAATAGCTGCTGGGCTTATTAAGCCTGTGAAAGTGAAGTCTGAGGATAATGTGGCAGACTTATTCACTAAAGGGCTTTCTATTACTGACCATAACAAATTTTGTTTAGCTCTTGGTTTGTTAAATGTGTTTCAGGTTTAGCTTATGGGGGAGTGTTAGAAGAAGTAAGCTGAACCTGTGAAGCTCAACCACATGGGTCTCTATGTCATTCAAGTAAAGTTGTAGCCAAATATGTGCCCGCCCAACACAAGAAGGACTCAAGTGGAACTTTAAGAGGGACTAAAGTGTAACTTATTGTAGCAGCTATTTAATGTACAAGTTTAGCTTTATTTCTCATTATTCGTGTGTGAGAAAAGTTGTATTTTCTCTCTGGTTGTGTTGATAGGTTTAGATCTAGTTGTGATATTTTCCAGTTCTCTTTTTCTGTATTGTAAAGATTTTTTTCATTATAATAAAACAAGTGAACCAAGGGGAGGTTGGTTGGGTTCAAGTTAATCTGTTTGTGTTGTTTAGGCTTTGGTTTATAAGTTTTTACACATTCCTTACAAAAAGAATCTGATTAAAGATGAAGTCTTTTCCGTTATTAGCTTTTAAATGTTTATAAAACTTGTGGTGTAAGTTATAAATGTTTGACGTGAACACTTAACTACTAAACTGCAGCATAAGACGCTTCTAATGCTATAAGAAACACTCAACTACTAAACTGTCTTCATTCCAAATTTGACCATGGAGAAGCCCATCTTGGTGGCCATGACCGAATATATAGTAGATATATAGGGAGCCAAATACATGCACATCTTTTTCCTAATAAAACAAAACCCATAGTGGGGACTTTTTCAATCAAATCATTCCTTATTAGGTAATATTTTTTAATTATTATTTATTTATTTTAAATATCTTTTATTAAAAAAACCTAAATAATTCCTTATTTGGCAAAAGTATTTGTAAATTCGTTTTTTTAGAAAATTTGAGCTAAAAAATACATGTGTCAAAAAGTAAAAGATAAAAAGCTATGAGAAGGCGAGGTAATCTAAAAATATTGAAGGGTCTACTATGTAATTTGAAACTAACAAAAAACAAAACACAATTCTCTACCAAAGCCTAAATCAATTTCGCTGAGTTCCTAACGCTAACCCTAAATCATTGAAGAAACAAAGTCGAATATCACAATCACGTAGATTCTCAAAATTAATTACAATTCATTCAATTCAACAGTCGGTTTATACCTCAAATTAGTTGAAATCTTAACTTTGGTAAGATTTTGGGTTCCATGTCTAATTTTCTACTTCTACTTCAGTAATATTAATGTTTTCGATTATATTCGTTGCTTTTCTGGCCCATAGTTAATTTTGTTAATTATGTTTTTTTATAGTGGATTTAAATTGTATTGTTGTTGTTTATAGGAATGAAAATATTTAGTGATAAGGATATGTGTTTGTAATTTGCGATCTAATCTTAACTACTTATAATGGAAAAACAGTCAAATGTGAAAAGTGAAAACTGAATTTTTGGTCAATGCCCATAATGCCCTTGTAAAATTGAATTGGTCAATAGTACAAGCCTGCTTCACCTAAACAATAAAACTTCTTCAATACCGTTTCTCACAAATCAAAAACCAGTTACAAATCACTAATTAATGTCAATTCAAACAATCCAACGCGTTTTCCATTTAATGTATTCGGTTACAATCATCTCCAAAAATAAAGATCTAATTTGTGTTTTCAAATCTTGGACTTTCTCCAACAGCATAGAACCGCTATTTGGATTCGTTTATTTTAATTGTTTATCGTATTTGTTTTAGCAACCCGTCATTTCCATCCTTCCAGATCTCCATCAGCTTTTGATTCTCAATTACAGGTTAGTTGAATACAAATACATGATTTGTTTTTGTGAAGCCTAAGAAATTTGTTATCGAATTGATTATTGTTTTTTATGCACACCATGTGTTTGATGACATGTGTGAGAGGCTAAATTCATTATCAATTACATTTCTTTTGGTTTTTAGTTTCTTGAGTTCACTTATTGTCCTCATATTAGATGTTGAATGGGCAAAGTTATGGGATTAGGCATTCGCCTTTTAATTTTGTATCTGTGTATGTTCCTGATCATTAGGATTAGGCCTCCTTTTTTGGGATTTCAATTATTTTTACAAACTTAGGTGTCAACATCTTGGTTTTTTAGTCTTGATTGTATGTCCTTAATGAATTGATTGTATTGGCTAATTGAGTTTTGTCGTTTTTTAATGCAGGGCAAGGACTTATTCAGTTCAAGTGTTTTGCTTACAAAGCTCTTCAAGTGGTATATTTATATGAGTGAATTATGTTTAGTCTGGATGTTTTGGAGATCCGTTTATTCGAAAATGTTTTAAATGTTAAAAGTTGGTTCTTTAGCAATTTGAAAGCATTGGATGGGAAGATAGAGCTTGATATGTGCTCCTTTCAAGCTCCTTCGAAGCCTTTTTAGTGAATCAAGTGATGGTATGCAGGTAATGCTCTTTTGAATTGATGGCTGTTTATTAGAGTTGTTATCTACATTTATAATGTTACCGGGTGTCATATGAGTGACTTAAATATATGACCCAATTCAGGGACCTTAATCTTTTGCATGTTGTCGAGGCTATCAAGGAACATGAGGACGCTTAACTGTGCCTATAGCGGTGTGTTATTTGCTGGTGAGATACAACTCAGGCAGCTTAAAAAAAACACTGGCTACCTTCCTATCTAGCTATATCAAAGAATTAAGTGTTGTGAAAGACAACATCAAGTTGCGTGTTCGAATCCTATGAACATGGATGCAACCTGTTTATGGCAAGCCACACATTATCAACATGGAGATGATAGTCATGGATAAACAGGCAAGCATACACGATATATTTGGTTCATTTTAATGTAAAAATTTTATTGTGTAATACATAATGTCATTAATATGCATACATTTTTTTGCCCAAAATAATAAGGGTAAGAATGGCTTTGGTGAATGGATTTAAGCATCGATTGGATGAGTGCAATCCTGTAACATTACAGCGTTATAGAGAGATAAAACCTCAGTATAGAATGGTCAAAGAAGGACCCCGTCTTTGTTTTCTGTCAAATACTATAGGGAAAAGTGTACTGATTTTTTTGGATCAGTCCATGGCTTTGAATTTCGTCCTTTTAAAATAGCCACAATAATGATGGGTGTGTTAATGCATCTTGCAACTCACCATGCCTTTTCAATCATTATTCATGTTCAAAGGATACTTTATCTAAGCTTTAATTATAATAACATACATTTTCCATATCTATTGCTCCTGCAGATTTGCTTTCAGATGTCATCCAAAGGCAAAGGAGAAAAAACACGATCTTGCTGCTGTGAATGATACTATTATTAGCCCAGCATATGTATTTCTGTGACTACTCATTTACTGTGAAAATTTTGGTATATTTACATTGATAATATTCTGGTGATTAGGAGTTACAGTGTCTTTGTCATTGGTGCTAATGACGGTTATGTCACCATATGGAATGCTCCAAGCAAAAAGAGAGTATGTGAGATACTTGAGCTAAAATTTTAAGTATTACTCTTTTTCTGTATATTGTTTTTGAATAGGTTTTAAAACGACCAGAACTCACGAATAGTATCATTCTAATATGATAATGAACGGAAATAATTCTAAGGGGTTGTTTGGTTGTGTTTTGATATGGTTTGGTAACTTTGTTATAAGAGTATAGGTTTTCAGAAAGATGGTTGAGACCCAAAAAATTAGATATACCCCGCCATAACAAGCGCAACGTTTAAAATTTCATAGTTCCATACCTATTTCCTTTGCATTACGGAAGGTGTTCTTTCACAACAACAATTGGATTCTGATTACACCAACTATATCTCAAATAGAATTTGCTTGCTACTCTAATGTTTGTTTACACGTGAGCAAAAGAAGCCCGACCCACTTAGTTGTAGTGTGCAAATAAAATTATGTATGGGAACACATTAAGGAAGGCAAGTCTTGCCTTTCTTTCTGTATACATTCATAGGCCTTATAGGAGGCATAATGGCTGGCTCGCCGCGTTTGAAAAATGACTAATACATATTTGAGTCAAAACTCAAAACGGGTAAATATTGGTACGGGTCAGAACATATCTTATTGGGTTTACCTAATAGTGCAAAAAACCTTTTTTCTATGCCCAATTTTTTAAAAACATATTAATGCTTTAAATATGACTACGAAATCTATATGGTTGCATTGAATCACTGGTCATTTAGATAGTCAACTGTCTTTCTGCAATTTGGCTCAATATCAAATTAGATTGTAAGATTTTTTTCAAGGAAATCAACAATGATTGCTATTGGTTGAGAACTTAATTAGCTTGATACAGTTTGAAAAGTTGGTTACTTTATTACAAATATAAGCTTTTTCTGTCACACAATACTTGAAAGTGTCAAAAAAAGATTTATGTATTTATTTTATATGTTATTATTATTTTTACCTCTTTAAAGGTAAAGACCAAGTTTCTTGAAAACTTGTTGATATATATATCCTACTGAAAGGTATATTTTTGTGTCATTTTTCACTAACTGGTAGGTTGACTTTAATGTGTATTTATTAAAATGTATATAAACCGATTGTAACTTTTAAGAGTATGGGTGCACTCCCATTAATGACATGATTTCAGCTAAATGAAACTAATTGGACTAAGCCATCTAAGCTTAAAATAAATTGATTACTTTCATCAACTATGGTAATTATATAAACTGATTAATAAACTATTGATCAGTTGATATCATACTCCCAAACTCTCTAGATCCTAAAATAGTTCCTCTCAAAATTTTGTTCCACAATTGAATAATCAAAAGTATGATGTTCGTATAAAGTATGTACATTGGCACATGACTGAACCATTTATGCAACAATGATTCTTTACTTATAAACATTTTCTCTTTAAATGCATGTTTGACTAATACTTACATTTTAATATTAGAATATCATTTCTTTATTAGTGTGTTAAACTTATTGTAAAATGGTTCATTAAACGGAAATAAATTGATTTGTTCCTGCCTAACCATTTTTTCTCATGTTACCTGACCCGTGTATATAAGCATCTTGCATGTACATCTTTTATCTTTCTTTGCGTCTCTGACTTAGTTACGAAAAAGTTGTTGGATGCAGAGCCTAACAATGTATGTATCATGGGGGATACCATCATGGAAACCAGTACAGTGCTTTTGTGGATCCACGTCAACTAACAGATTGGTGTTGGGCTGAATTTAAGCTCCCTGCAGGGGTCATAATTTACTCAATCTTCACTTATTTTCTATCCTTTTAAGATGTAAGAATTTAATCAATCATTAATCGTTGTTTTCTCTGAGACACTTTTATAAATATTAAGTTAAACGCAACAATAAAACTCAACAAGATCAACAAATCAATATATTAACCATATATAACCATTTATGTGCTTTGATACTGTGGTATTAACTTTAGATCATCTTGTAACTGACATATGAACAACCTCTCTTGGCGAAGGCGCGATTTTGCTAAGTTGTGGAGCTAACTGAGAAAGAAATCGACTTTATGGTTCTAGAAACTTTCCGGGCTGATTTCATAGCCAATGATAAGTATAACCACCAGCTTGGTCGAAGAGAATCTTCAACATATGAAGCTATACCACTGTATTCTAGAGGCAGTAGGTATCCTTTTTTTTCCATCTAATACCATGTCTTATGTATGTGTTGCCGCCACTAATGTTTATAACATTTATTCTAAAAATTGTCATCATCATTATCCAAAGTTTATTCAAATTAGTGTAATCTATCATATGAAAACCACATCAAGAAAACAACCACTTTTCCACTTTCTAACATTCGGGTTCATATAATTTCGCAGCTCCCCAATTTAAAGCTATCGGGTTTTGCAATGTTATTTCTATTGTTGGTTTTCCATTAGTTTATGATGGCTCTGTGTGTTCATGAGATGTTGAAATATATTTGTATTTCTAGATTTCATTCAACTAAATTTTTGCAATGTTATTTTTATTGTTGTATTTCTATTGAAAAGGTAGCATTGTTATAGTAATACAATCGTAATATAACAAAATTGTTGGAGAGACGATGAATCACCGTCAAATAACTAAATTGTTTGAGAGTCTATTTTGAACGTTACACAAAATACTCACAACAATATCACAAATCGTTAATTATCTGCCGCTAGGAATACCGTTGCTATGCACGGGTACACGCCTAGTAATGAATTAATGTATTTGTTTTGTTATTGTCGAGTTTGGAACATACCATATATGCGTGAATTGATGACGTAGGTTATAGGTAGAAAAAAGGTTGGATTTTTATTAAGGATGAGATTGTTCCTGTTTATACCAAGGTATACATATGTTGACTTCAAAAGTCAAAATCATGGATCATATTGAAATTAATATGATCTTTGTTGCAATTGCAACATTATATTTAAATCTTATGTTTTAGTACTTAAGATAAAAGCCGCATGGATATCTTTGTAGATTATTGACCCAAAAAACGGAGAGGAAAAGCAGGTTATTATATATGTTTTATGGGGTTTGTTTTAGCACCATAATCTTTGCAATTTTGATAATTCATGTGTGCACATGGTACATACTAATAATCGTGTGAAGTTCATGTTAAAAGCAAATGATGTATAAATAAATGATTGTCAATACAGTTGGACGATGGAGAACATTCATGACCTTGCCATATATTTCAGTCAGCATGGATTTTAAAGGGAACTTAGACCCAGTTGTATCTTTTATTGTCATATCACCCTTGATCACTATGTATCTCTTAAGAATGACTAAAATGGAACATAAACACTTTGTTCCTGATTAAAGCCTTATATGAATCAGGCCGTTTCAGCTAATGTAAATATAAGGAACCTGAGAAGGAGTTGTCTCAGTTGCGTCAAGCACAAAGTGTTGTAGATTTAGCCAACAACCTCTTTGATTCGGGCGATCATACAAAAAGCTCTTGATTTTATCATTAAGGTTGTGCTTATTTTTGTTGTGCTTATTTTTTTCTCCTACACGCTCACAGGTAGTAACTCATTTTGTCCTTTATAGAATAACTATGACTATGTCTGCAATTTTTTTACTGCATGTTGTTAATTATTGGCTATGACTTTGTCGCGTCCACTAGAGTCTTCACAAACGAGTAAAAGTTTGATGCCCTCTTGAAGGTATGATTCGATTTTTTTTTCTCTTATTCTGAAGTTTCCAATGAAGATGGAGCATGGTTTATAGGTAATGTATTACTAAATTGATGATCTGATATTTTCATATAAAGCAATATAGGATGTGTAAACTTTTTGGGAATCTTTAAACTGTTCAAACCGTTTATTAGCATATTTAAATTCTCAAGCCGTTTTTAAGTAGGTTGAATTCACAAGGTTTATGTGTATTGTTTCATCCATGGGACACCTATCAAAAAGGCTAGAGATGTGTACAATTTGCAATCTTAAATGTTAAATTTAATAAAAGTGGTGTTTACTTTCCATTGCCTAGAGATGTTTTAGTATGTATAGAAAACTTTCACTTGCAACTTATATTACATTGCTTTTGTGTTGAATGGTTAACTTCCAACTGCAGCTTATCTTTCACGGCTAACAACAGCAGCCCGAAAACATGTTTTACTCGAGGAGTCGTGGTTCTATTATATTCTGGTGTGATTCATTTGAAAAAGTTGTAACATCAATAGAATAATGATTAAATGAGGAAGACATCGTCCTCAAGTGAGTCTTTAATCAAGATCCCGAGTTCTTCGAAGACTTCCTCCCAGATTGTATCTCGCATCAACTGGTATGTACTCCCTCTTCTTGAATGTATGGGTATGTTTGGCGAAACGGGCTGGGATTGGGGCTGTAAATTCAACGACATACTACCAGATGAGTTTATGCTTAATGTTTGAATGTGCGGCGCATATTACCAGATGTTATGAACCATTTTGAACACAAAATACTAACGGCAATCATACTTAAAAAAAAGGTACGAGCACGGGTGTTTCAAAGATTATAGGTAAATGGTTTTAACGCCAACTTCTATTATTCGTATAGAAAAATCTCGAAGAAATTAAAAGCCGAGACTTTATTTTTAGATCCATTTCTTGAATGATATTTTCCAGGATTTACCTTCTTGAAGTACATTGAATCCTACAACCAACAGGCTTTTAGGCCCTCTCTAAACCACCCATAAACTACCAAAAACGATGGAAAGGTTGGAACATGAATGTACGCGATCAAAAATCAAACCTGACAACATGCAATGATGCTACAGAGCTAGATTCCACGTGGTAACCCTGTTGAGACCGTGTGTGGTCATGTCAAAATCTAAAATCAAGAAGTCGAGCTTCTCATCGATCCAAAAATGGCTCTAAAGATTACAAGGGCTCGAGATGGATTGGTGACGTTAAAGGTAGCAATGCCCGGTTAGNTAGGTTGAATTCACAAGGTTTATGTGTATTGTTTCATCCATGGGACACCTATCAAAAAGGCTAGAGATGTGTACAATTTGCAATCTTAAATGTTAAATTTAATAAAAGTGGTGTTTACTTTCCATTGCCTAGAGATGTTTTAGTATGTATAGAAAACTTTCACTTGCAACTTATATTACATTGCTTTTGTGTTGAATGGTTAACTTCCAACTGCAGCTTATCTTTCACGGCTAACAACAGCAGCCCGAAAACATGTTTTACTCGAGGAGTCGTGGTTCTATTATATTCTGGTGTGATTCATTTGAAAAAGTTGTAACATCAATAGAATAATGATTAAATGAGGAAGACATCGTCCTCAAGTGAGTCTTTAATCAAGATCCCGAGTTCTTCGAAGACTTCCTCCCAGATTGTATCTCGCATCAACTGGTATGTACTCCCTCTTCTTGAATGTATGGGTATGTTTGGCGAAACGGGCTGATTGGGGCTGTAAATTCAACGACATACTACCAGATGAGTTTATGCTTAATGTTTGAATGTGCGGCGCATATTACCAGATGTTATGAACCATTTTGAACACAAAATACTAACGGCAATCATACTTAAAAAAAAGGTACGAGCACGGGTGTTTCAAAGATTATAGGTAAATGGTTTTAACGCCAACTTCTATAATTCGTATAGAAAAATCTCGAAGAAATTAAAAGCCGAGACTTTATTTTTAGATCCATTTCTTGAATGATATTTTCCAGGATTTACCTTCTTGAAGTACATTGAATCCTACAACCAACAGGCTTTTAGGCCCTCTCTAAACCACCCATAAACTACCAAAAACGATGGAAAGGTTGGAACATGAATATACGCGATCAAAAATCAAACCTGACAACATGCAATGATGCTACAGAGCTAGATTCCACGTGGTATACCCTGTTGAGACCGTGTGTGGTCATGTCAAAATCTAAAATCAAGAAGCCGAGCTTCTCATCGATCCAAAAATGGCTCTAAAGATTACAAGGGCTCGAGATGGATTGGTGACGTTAAAGGTAGCAATGCCCGGTTAGTTTGACCGTGATGATATGGAATGCGATAGATATCAATACACGTTATGAGGGTTAAATGCTTATCTAATTTGAACCAAGATTTTTTCATCCTCAAAAGGGTTTTTTCAAGCCTTAATTGCCAAGCGTTCTGGATATTTCAACTAATGATCGAATATCAGTGGCCATGAAGGTAACGCTTTTGTGGGGCCATGAAGGTAACACTTTTGTGCGAAGCAATCAAGTTACGATGTTGTCAGAAGTATATGTTAACCTTTAGACGATTGAGTTGCCTTGGATTCGTGATCAATATGTACTCTTGAAATGATGTAGTCTTTGTTTTGAACAATACAAAAGTGATTGTTGATTCTTTTTATGGCCTTAGTTTTTAAACGAAATTATACCAATCTACAACAAAATATGTCACTGTTCTTTTAGTTGATGGTTTACAATACTTGAACAAATTTGAAGCAAAGCATAATACACCGTAATCAACACCACCTAATAACATTATGAGCAAGTAAAAGTCTAGACTTAAGGTAATATGTTTACCGTATCAAATGATCAAATGACATTCACATTATAACTAAAGACGTGACTACAGTGATACGTATTGTGCAAAAATTACTAGAAAAATATAAGCAGACGTAAAATGAGTGGGTTGGGTCATGTGTCTAGATGAGTTTGGGTCAAGATGTATCAAAATGGCTTACTACAGTAATATGTATGGAATTGTCATTTGAATAATAAAGCTTTTATAATATTTCATTAGATATAGTTACGACAAATGATTACATGAATCTAACAACTATCATCATCAGGTAACATTGTCCGGGTTTCTTAATTTCATTGATGGCTTATGATCAAGTTGTGGTGATGAAAGAACCATCATATTCACAACAAATAGGAAGGACAAACTTGATCCTGCACTTCTTTGCCCAGGTCCTATGGGTGTACACATACACATGGTCATATTGCACCCTGAGTGGCTTCAAGTTGTTAGCCTCCAACTATCTCAATATCACTCAACACCAGCTGTATGAAGAAATTGAGGACTTGATCTCCAGGTGGCAATTACCCAGGCTAATCACCAAAACTGAGAAAGATTTGACGTGTTGACAGGCTTAATAGCATCGTGGATTGGTTGCGTAAATTGACGAACTCCAAAATAGTAATCCTTTTGGTATGAGGCCGGGTTTGATTGACACACTCATTTTTTTATTTGCACATTTCGGTGTACAAATTGAAGAAGCAGTATATAGCAAATGTATAATTCTTTATAGAACAATATGGAGCGTGCAAATTGGTTATAATCATTATTCAATAATACTCTTCATCTATAATGCAAAATAAAAAGCTATAAATAACAAACAAAAAATTAAAATAATTGTTTTTTAATAAATAAAAATACGTTATTCAAAAAATTAGAAAAAATCCCGCGCGTGCGCGGGCATTATAACTAGTTACCTCTGTAATAAAGTGGCAAACGGAAAAACTGAGTTTTAAATATATTGGATAATTTTGCCCTTTTACTTTTCTCTTATTATCATATTAACCATCTAATTTATAAAGAATACATTTACTTATAGTTGATTCTAACTTTTAAAAAGAAGTTAGAAATGAATAGAAATCACAAAAAAGTAACTCGCAAAAGAAAAATAAAAAAATAATAATTTAAAACAATTCATACATTTATTTTTGCCACAATTTCAATTTTTTTTTTTTTTTTTTTTCATTGCTTATCTATTTTCATCTTAACTTACGTTATGAAGTTACTCTTACGTGGGCATTGTATTAATTTCTTTCTATTCTCACGAGCTTTGCTATAGTATTGAAAATTCTGAATATTGATTTTTAAAGGCTATGTAAATGTATTGTTTCACCTATTAGTCACATTATGTTTTATTTAGGTTATGATTACTCGAATAAAACACAAGATGTTTTATATAATAAAGGAATTACATCATTTTGGAGTGATTTTGCAAAATTAATTTTAGTGGAAAAAAAATTGGACCAATAGGAAAGCTCGATTTTGACACATAGGCGAAATCGAGCAATATGATTGGCCAATAAAAAGTCAAAATTGAATTGATTTTGGTCAAACTTTAATAAATTTGGTGGAGAATTTGATTGAGGAAAAAAAACACATAAAAATATAGGTGTCAAATAGCCTAAAATTGACAGCAAATTACATCAATATGACATTAGATGTACTGGCAAATGCCCATATTAGCTTACAAAAGAATCACAAGTAATGTTTTATCTAGAACAGGTTAAAATAATTTAAAAGATAATGAGTCAAAAAGTTGCCCAGAGTGTGTTTACGTGCATAAAATCTCCTAAATTCTTCTATTCAAACAATAAGATTAGTATTTGACAAACTGATCATCTCTTTAAAAAATCAAACTAATAGTGTTACGTGTCAAGTGATCCCGACCGATACCAAAAATACCTGTTTCGAGAAACTCATTTTAAAATGTTACCCGACCCCCATTTTGCCACCTCTAACCAAATAAAAGTTTGAGTTATCAAATATAAAGGGAGAAAAGTTACCCGTGCCCCTAGTGTTTTTCAGGCCTAGGTAATGACCAGGTATGGGTGTCCTCGCACGTTTCCTTCGTGACTAAAACAAACCATATAAACAACCTCAAATAAACCTATTATAACAAGCAGATGGCTTCAATATTATACAAGTACATAAGCATTATCAGCATGCATATTTTAGTTAATTGTTAATGTATACTTTATACATGAATTCGATTAAGAGTGTAACCATTTGTTATATTTTTACGTAGTTTCTGAACGTGAACGTGAATGCGAACGCGAACGCACCAGTGGATCCGGTGGTTCAAGTTGAAGAAGAGAACGTAATTTTATTAATTTAATACTTTCGTTCGTACTTATTAGTTTAGGTTAATCACTATTCATTCATCTATTATTTTTCGTCTCATGCAATAGGTGGTTGCTAATGATGTTAATGTTGTTGCGATGCCGAAATTGCTGATGATGTTGCTATAATGATTGAGGTGAGTGACGGTATCTGATAAGGCGAAAAGTGTACCGCTTTTCGGGGGTCATTTAAGCCCTAAATCGTATTTATTTAATCAAATATCGCCCTAAATCGTTCCTTTTGTCATTTTAGGTACTTTGGAGAGAAATTCTGAAAAAGGAAGCATTTTGGACATTTTTTGAGCATAAAAGTGAAGAATTCGACAAAGTGCTAAAATCTGCTGGAATAGTACCCTTGACGGCGTCAAGCATGGATGTGACGCCGTCAAGTCTTGATAAGCCAGAATGGATTAAAGGGGGACGGCGTCAAGAAGGCCATCAAGAAACCCTAAGCACGGCGAGGTGACGGCGTCAAGGCTACAACGTGACGCCGTCAGATCTGTTTTCCTATATATATTCTCATAATTTTTAGTCATTAGTGTGGAACTTTTTAGGGAGAAACCCTAGACGAATTTTAGCAGCTTTTTCAAGGTTTTTCACCTTGCGATCTTCCATGTTACATTGAAGATAAGTAATCAATTAATCATTCAATATGTCTATGTGTTGTTTGATTCTATCTTGTTCTTGTCTTTTGTTTAACATGCTAGGCTAGGTTTTCTTTGTGTTTGCTTAGATCTAATGAAACCTAACTATTGATTATTGATTGAATGGTGTGTTATTAATTGTATTGGATGGGTGATTATCGATGTTAGGCTTAAGAAAACTGGCAGACTTCCGGTTGGTAACATGCTTGAACGTCTTAAGAAACATGAACCAAGGTGTACTAAGGTTATTTTGATTGTATTTAATGCATGAGTGAATTCTAGTGATCCCATGTTAGGAGCTTCTTAGCCGGCTCGACATAGGAGTGAAGTAGGATCTCATAGAGTTAGGGGAAGTCCGTACACACCCCTACGAATGGTATTAAGGAATACAATCCGTCATCCACGCAATTAATACACACTAATCAATCGGTAAAAGATAGTTAGGGAGTAAGGAAATCTAAGTAAACACACTTCTCTCCATATAGTTTTCACAAACATTTACTTTCTTGTTATTTTATTTTATTTGCATTAGTAGTTATTTGGGTTAGTTGACTAGCAACTAATTCCGCCCACTCTTCCAATACCCGAGATTTTTACTTGCTTTCCATAAAATATAAAAATACAAAAAGAATCATCCCTCACCCTTAGACCTAATTAGAGTAGTTTTCAATCCTAACGACACTATTCCCCGAGAGAACGATCAATCCCCCGGTACTTGCCACTACACTATACTACATCGGTCAGGTACACTGCCTGGTGGGGATTGCAAGCTTCTCAAGATCCCTTGAGAAGTAAAACCCTAGTGCGTGGTCACAATCCCGCGCATCAAAGTTTTTGGCGCCGCTGCCGGGGAATAGTTATTGTTTAGGTTGAATTTTGTTAGGTCTACTCATTAGATTCCTATCTAGTGAGATTTTTATTTTATTTTTACTAGCTTTCTTGTAGTCTATCTTTTTCTTTGTGCCCTTTGTTTGTAAAACCATTTTTCATTTGTCACTATGGCGGATGAAATTCCATTTAGATCTTTGACAATAGAGGAACAATTATATTTCACCAATAGATTTGCTTCCAACCATGAATTTTTGCGAAATCTTAGTGACATCCATGAAGATTTGGGGGTAAAGTTAGATGGGTTTAATGAATTCTATGCATGTGTGATTTCTATTAGACGATCATTATTAGGATTAATTCCTTTTAGTAAGACCCGTTGGATGAATTTTGAGGAAAGCTCCCTAACCATGGCCCATAAGTACGACGAATTGATGGATTTGTATGAGCAAGATGACATAGTTTCTAAGAACATGAACTTAGAATCAAACCAAGATTCTGAGATGATTAGAGTTGAGCCACCTAAGTGCATGTCATGGTTAGGCCCTACCATAATACAAGATGAACACATAGGTGACATTGATGAGATGGAGGATTTAGCCGAACATGATCACATTGATAAAAAAGACCTAGGTTTTATGATCGATGACCATGAATCTCAAGAAATACATGATGAATCTTTTGGGCAATTTGAATATAGCAGTCAGAATATTGAGGATGATCCTTATGATTCAGACATAGAAGTTGAGATGCCTAGAGAAGCACTTGAGATACTTGGGAAAATGTTAGGGTTAGATTCTACTAAAACCCATGATGAGGACATAGGTGATCTTGACACAAGGAATGATGAGGTAAATAACATAAGCCCACTGAGTACCCCACAAGTCCTACCATCATTTGAGGCACACACACCACCCATGACTTACCC
>LBNU01007579.1:59706-94366 GCA_014162995.1 Artemisia annua
GTCTTAAGAAACATGAACCAATGTGTACTAAGGTTATTTGATTGTATTTAATGCATGAGCGAATTCTAGTGATCCCATGTTAGGAGCTTCTTAGCCGGCTCAACATAGGAGTGAAATAGGAGCTTATAGAGTTGGGGAAGTCCGTACACACCCCCATGACTGGTATTAAGGAATACAATCCGTCATCCACGCAATTAATACACACTAATCAATCGGTAAAATATAGTTAGGGAGTAAGGAAATCTAAGTAAACACACTTCTCTCCATATAGTTTTCACAAACATTTATTTTCTTGTTATTTTATTTTATTTGCATTAGTAGTTATTTGGGTTAGTTTACTAGCAACTAATTCCGCCCACTCCTTCAAAACCGAGATTTTTACTTGCTTTCATAAAAATATAAAAATACAAAAAGAATCTTCCCTCACCCTTAGACCTATTAGAGTAGTTTTTCAATCCTAACGACACTATTCCCCTAGAGAACGATCAATCCCCCGGTACTTGCCACTACACTATACTACATCGGTCAGGTACACTGCCTGGTGGGGATTGCAACGCCGCCAAATTTTGGGCAACTTGGGCAAATTTTGGGCAACTTCGGACACTTGGCGTCCCATGGGGATGGGGGGCGACACTTTTGGGCAACCGAGACAACTGTTCAAAATAAGAATTTTCAAATCTAAGGTCAAAAATCCTCATCGATTGGGTAACTTGGTCATTTTTGGAATTATCCATTTATTTTATAAGATAAGAGGATGTCATGTAGAACTTTCTTAAAAAATAAATCAGCTGTTAATGTTTGTTTTTCTAAAACAATCTACAATGTTTACTTTCTCCAAAACAATATTCTCACTTAAAATATAGTTTTTCATGAGATATGCGTTTTGTTTAAACTTTCAGACAAAAAATTTATATTTCACATAGAGAAGGAGTTTAAAATCATGAATATTAAAGACAAATGAATTNTTAAGTAATGGGGTGTTTTAATAAGAGTATTAATTACATTTCACTTTTCTCTCTCATTTGACTATTGTTGAAAACTCAACATTTCACTTTTACCATTTTTCCATTATAGATAGTATAGATAAGATAAGAGGATGTCACATAGAACTTTCTTAAAAAATAAATCAACTGTTAGTGTTCGTTTTTCTAAAACAATCTACAATGTTTACTTTCTCCAAAACAATATTCTCAACTAAAAATATAGTTTTTCATGAGATATGCATTTTGTTTAAACTTTCAGACAAAAATATTTCACGTAGAGAAAGAGTTTAAAATCATAAATATTAAAGACAAATGGATTAAAGTGGAACTTTCATAAGAAATATGGTTAGAGAAAACAAGACAACTTATAATCACAACACACTTTCTTACGTATTTGGCTTTGTTTATCCCATAAAACTCATTATTAAAGTACAAACATAAAGCTCTTTTTTCCTTTGAAAGCTTTAAAATATTGATTCTTGTCATACCGAAGTTACATTCTTCTTTTTAAATCATTTATTATCCTTCAAAAATGAGTTTATACCTATAAGAAAGTTTCAAAAATCGAAGGCCCTTAAAAAGGGAGGCCTTATGTGGTTTATCACCCCGCACATGCTTAAATCCTGCCCTATTGTTCACTGTTTAACTAATTACAGTATTATATCTTGTGTTATTTTTGTTATATATTGATTAATTTAATTAATTTAATTTTTAATTTTAAAATCAGGTCGTTGCTGACGTAGCCATCGTTGCTCCTGTGCGTTATTTTTTACTTTTACTTCGTCGTTCTACACTAAATTTACCGCTATGTTTTTTCTTAGGGGAATTACATAAATCCCCATTAAAACTTCATAAATTATATTATATACTAAAAGGGATTTTTGAACGGGGCAAATAGTAAAATCTTAAGGGCTCCGTTTTGTGTTAAACCGCACCCTTATTCGTCCACTAATAATGATATAGTACATGAACGGGCCCAATCGTAGGTTAGTGGGCCGCGTGCCACTTTGTGATTGGTTGAAACATGTTGCACATTTTCCTGTTCACCCACGTTTTAGCGTAACGACACTGTAATAGAAGAGAAAGCGTCATTAAGGATGTTTGAAACACCCAATCTATGTACGATCGAAAGACGGCCACACAAGAGTAAACCAGGTTTTTTGTAAAAAAAAGGAGGTAATTAATAAAACATTAGTGGTTGAATTTTAGATATATTATATGGAGTTAAGTGTAAAATTATAAATCTTCATGTTTTTTGATAACTTTAAATAATAAACAAATAACCCCTTACACTTTACACCCCCTACAATTACATAAGTAGTAGTATTGGCTTGAGACTTCCATCCATTAAACTTACAAAATTTTATAAATATACGAATTAGGTTTAATATACGTTAAATATTTTTAAAATAAATATTAGTTTTAAACTTTCATCTATTAAAATATTCTTTTTACTACGTACTTTAAATAAGGACTCATGTTATCCTATTTGAAAGTTTAATCTATGCGTACATGGATTTGAATATTAAAAACGGCTAAATTATTATTAACGGTAATATAAATATCAAATTTTAATCACGAGTTACTGTGATATGAAAATATATATACGCAATTGTACTTATAACAACGACTCATATAATTATTATTTAAAGTTTATATACGGATATCCTGAAAACATTTTTAAAAAACTTTACAGAGTATATTTTAACTTCATCAGCTCATTATTTGCTACTAAACTCGCACATGTCGTACAACATGATACCAATTGTTAAAAGTTAAACAACAACATCAACCACAACATCTATGTCAACTAAATAAAAGTTTATATACTGATATATTTTAACTTATAACAAGGATAGCGCTCGTGCTACTAAACTGACACATTTTGTACAACATGATATCAAATATACGCGATTCTACTTACAACAACGACTCATGTAATTATTATTTAAAGTTTATATACGGATATCCGAAAAAACATTTTTAAAAAACTTTACGGAGTATATTTTAACTTCATCAACGCTCTTTAAGTGCTACTAAACTCGCACATTTTGCACAACATGATATCAATAGTTAAAATTAAACAACAACAACATCAACCTCGACCTCAACATCTATGTAAGCTAAACAAAGTTAAATCTTTCATCCAATAAAATTTTGTACAAAATATTAATAGATATTAACACATAATGACAAACTCATGCATATTTATTAGTTGTACATATCACAATTTTCACGGGTAAATTTTTATATGTCTATTTAGTAAAACTAAAATTTTAAAATAAATTTGATTTATGTGTAAACCCCGTGCGTGCACAGCAATTATAACTAGCTATACAAGAATATGAAATACTTAAATTAGGCGGTTCGACATAATTGACTTGGATAGACACTATACATTTTTTGACAATAAGTAAAAGTATCAAGCTATATCTAAGCAAGAATATCATCCCATCGCAACACACTGCCAATACAAATACTCACTCCGTCTCATGAAAAACGTTCATCTTATTATTTATGTTTGTCTCAAATTAAGTGTGCATAGTTTAATCTTTTTATATCTAAACATCAATTATTACTGATTTTTCTACTTTACTCTTCTAATCAAAACTTGTATTAATTACCCATTTTTAACTTCTATATTATCTATAAAGGTGAAAATAACTTTTTATCGATCAAAACTAACATTAGTTACCCGTATCATAACTTTTAATTTTTTGTTTGTGAACATTGTTTTGAGACTTATGAAGGAGTATATCTATTTCCCAAAGTCAAAATCTATAAAGGCCAAAATAGTCAAAACCATCACCTCCTTTAACAAAATCGCTCACACTTGACACCACATTCACTAGGGTTTTACCAACACTTTCTCCACCATGAAAAAAGCTTCATTAACAACACTTATTCACCTGAGAAAAACCCTAAAACTTAACCCAAAGTCACACATACCCATATGCTCAAATCACATCTTCACACAAAACCCTTCAAAACCCACTTTCAATTCTCAAAATCATGACTACCCATCAAAACCCCATTTCCAAACACCCCCTAAAACCCAATCTTTTCTACATTTTTCATCAAACCCTTTTAGGAAATTCACTACTTTAGTTGACCCAGAAAAACCCATTTCTCAGATTTCATCAAGACAGCAGAAAATCAATGAAAGATCAGAGCTTGTTGACGCTTTCGAAGAGGCGAAAACCGCTAGCGAAATGATCAAGGCGTTTGAGAAAATGGAGCATATTCTTGATGGGAATGAACTTGGGTTTGTTTTGTTGAAAATTGGGCTTAAACTTGATCAAGAAGGTGAGTCTCCTGATAAAGTTTATGAATTTGCTGATAAATGTTTGAAAATATTGGACTTGAACGAAAATGATAGTGCTAAGGATAATGAGTATTCGTTACCGCTTGCTATGTGTTTGCAATTGTTGGGTTCGGCGTGTTATAGTTTGAATAGGTTTAACGAGAGTTTAGGGTACTTAAATCGCGCGAATAGGATATTGGGGAAGTTGGATGAGAGTGTTAACGAGGGGGTTGATGTTAAGCATGTGTTGCACGCGGTTCATTTGAATTTGGTGAATACTAAGAATGCGATGGGTAGGAGGGAGGATGCTATTGGGAATTTGAAAAAGTGTTTGGAGATTAAGGAAATGACGTTGGAGAAAAATAGTAGGGAGATTGGGAATGCGTATAGGGATATGGCGGAAGCGTATGTTGCACTTTTGAACTTTGGTGAAGCGTTGCCGTATTGTGAAAAGGCTATGGAGATACATAAAGTGCAGCTAGGTAGTAATTCGGTTGAAGTTGCACACTGTAGGCGTTTGTTAGGTGTTATTTACACGGGTTTGGAACAGCATGAAAAAGCGTTGGAACAAAATCAGTTGTCTCAGAAGGTTATGAAGAATTGGGGGCTTACGTCCGAACTGCTTAGAGCTGAGATTGATGCAGCGAATATGCAAATTGCGTTAGGGAAATTTGATGAGGCGATTAATACTTTGAAAGATGTTGTTTTACAAACTGATAAAGAGAGTGAAGATCGTGCTATGATTTTTGTATCTATGGCGAAAGCATTGTGTAATCAAGATAAGTTTTTGGAAGCTAAACGGTGTTTACAAATGGCGTGTGGGATTCTGGATAAGAAAGAAAAGTCGTCACCATCAGAAGTGTCGGAGGCGTATATGGAAATATCGATGCAATATGAATCAATGAATGAATTCGAGATTGCAATATCTTTACTAAAGAAAACACTAACGATGCTTGAGAAGATACCAAATGAACAACATGCAGTTGGCAGTGCTTCGGCTAGAATTGGGTGGTTACTTTTGTTGACGGGTAAGCTGCAAGAATCAATACCTTATTTGGAAGATGCAACCGAAAGATTGACAGAAAATTTTGGTTCTAAGCATTTTGGAGTTGGGTATGTTTATAATAATTTGGGTGCGGCTTATCTTGAACTAGACAGGCCTCAGTCTGCAGCACAAGTGTTTGCATTGGCTAAGGATATAATGGACACTGCCCTCGGGCCTCATCATGTTGACTCAATTGAGGCGTGTCAAAATCTGTCAAAGGCATACAGCGCAATGAAAAGGTATACAACTCATCTTTCTTTGTTGATTTCCATTAATAGGATGTTCAAAAAAAAGGTAAAACTAATAAGACGCCATTTTTAGGTAATCAAAACTTAGCAAACACTCAAAAAGCAAAATTTATGATTATTACAACTTCAAACACCAGAAATAGATCCAAAGACCTTCTCCAACAGCTGTTTGTTTTATCTGATTATCTGAATATGATTGCACAATACATAACATTTTCACATCGCACATTCAGTTTTTTAGAACTTGATTCTGTATCTTATCTGGTTCCTGTTCTGCAGCTATGCCCTTGCAATAAACTTCCAGGAGAAGGCCGTTGAAGCTTGGAGAGGACATGGACCAAGTGCACAAGATGAACTCAAAGAAGCCCAACGCGTTCTTCACCAGTTAAAGGTGAAAGCTTGTGGTGAATCCGATGACCAAAAAACATTGCCTTCAACTCATGAAAGGAGAAGAAGCTCAAAATCAAGCTCAAATGTTTCAGTCGATTAAAGGTTTTTAGCAAAGGTAGTTTACATTAAAGTATTTTTGAAGAAATTTTACTGCTTATTATCCCTTTTGTCATTTTGGTGACCTTCTTATTGACCTCGGTCTATATAAGCTTACATGTGTTCCTTCATGGGCTGTAGTAAAGATAATTTGATGTATGAGTTATAATTGAAAAAGGGGTGAAAGCATATTTTGTGCTGTTATTAGACTTTGCGGTTATGTGAGTAGAGAGATTATACATGTCTTTCTCAAGATCTTAAGATGCATATATTGCAATTTCCTTTATGAGGTTGATCCTGGGTTGTCTGGCATTTCAAATGGGTCAAATTAAACTTTTATAACCTAAAGGAAAACTAGGTCAAACGGGTTAAAATTCGTTCATAGCCTATTTTTAATGCATGCCACACCAACTTCTATATTACACTCGTAGAGTTGTTATTCGCGTCTACCCGACCCAAATAAGGGTTAACCAGGTTTTCAGATAGGGAAAAATTTCCCTGAACCTGACTCTACGTGTTAAAGAGGCTTGGGTCAACCGAATAAAAACTATCATATGTGCCTTTAATAAGGGTTCAGGTTAGTCGTGTTAAACGGGTTCGGATTCATCGAATAAAAGCTATAATGTTAAAAGAAAAAAAAAATAAAAACTGTGAGCAACTATAAAAAAAAGGCAATATATGAAAAAAGAATCTAAAAATCTCTAATTATGATTATTCACGTAAACCGAAACCCGAATACTTTATTTTTCCATTTATTTTTTACTTTTTTTCTTTTGATGTATGCGGCTTAACTGGCACTCAAGATGTTCACTCAATGAGGTTTGAATATGAGTCTCTTGCTTTCGGGCCACCTTCCGTCCTAAAAAGAATTCGAGTTGATTGGTTGACCCGAATAAGTTATTTTTTACCCATGTCAACCAGACCCAAATAAGCTTATTCGAATTCTGGTCGATTTAATCGGGTTTGGTTTGTAGAAACCAAAGACCCAATGCAAAGTGTTATCGAATTAATAAGGAACTAAGTGCATACAATGAGTATTTATAATACAAACAAAGGGTACCCTAAAAGCTAAATGTGCTCGTGGGCCACTTATTAATATGCTAACATCCCCATCAAACTCACAGCGCTACAGCGAGAAATATTGAGAGTTTGTCAAAAAAACGAAAACGTGGTCCAGAATGTGGCTTGGTAAATACATTTGCAATCTGTAAAGCAGACAGAACAAACGGTAGAGAGATAGTCCTAGCCTGAACATGATGACGATCAAAATGACAATTTATCTCAATATGCTAGGTGTGTTCATGAAACACGGAGTTACGCACAATCTGAATAACACTATGATTATCACAATGTGACGGAGTAGAATGGCTGATACGAACCATATCTGCAAGCAACCAATGTAACCAAACAATCTCACTAGTGTTCACTGCCATGGCTCAGTAGTCGACTTCAGGAGAAGATTAGAAATAACGTATTGTTTCTTACTATTCCATGAAATAAGAAAATCATCAATATATAAATGGGCTCGTGGGCCGCTTATGAGCTGATGTTGTCTTTTGCACTCGAATCACAAAAAGAGTTTAAGAAAAGTACTTTGGGTATGTTTGGCAATATGGGCTCGGGCTGGAGCTGGAGCTTATATTATAAGCCGAAACTATAATTTTTATTTCATAAACTTGTTTGGCAAATTATTTAAGTTGGAGCTTATTATTGTAAAATTACTAAAAAGGACATACAATTAAATTAACATATGTATATATTAGATATTTTTGTGGGTAATTAAGTAATTTAACATATTAGAAGCCCCGTCTAAAAATTTTAGCCTCATTTTCGAGGCCGGGTCTTATTTTTAGGCTGAGGATTATAATTTCAAAAGCCTCCCTGTAAGCCTTTACGCCAACAAGACTTATTTTTGAGATGGACTTATTTTTGAGATGGGCTTATTTTTGAAATTTAATCCACATAAGCCCTATATAAGGTCTTCCCAAACACACTTTGATTATCTGAGTCCTCATCAGCCTAGGGTTTTAAGAGGATTTCACCTGAAGTCAACATTCTAATTCACAATCCAAACCCCCACCCACCATGAAAAGAGCTGCATCAACACTTGTTCTTCACTTGAAAAAAAACCCAAGATTTCACATACCCATTTGCTCTAATCACCACATCACACAATTCTCTTCCATACCCACAAATGATTCACAAAATGATGACTACCCATCAAAATCCCATCTCAAATCATGTCTTGATACCCATCTTTTTTTACATGCTACAAGACAACCTATTGATAAATTTGTCACCTTTATCGACCCACAAAACCAAACTTCACAATTATCACCAAGACAAGAAAAAATCAAAGAAACATTGCAGATTCTTAATGAATTCGAGGCTGCGAAAACATCCTATGAAATGATCAATGTTTTCCAGAAAATTATATGCATTTTTGATGACAATGACCTTGGTGAATATTACGTGAAAATTGCTCTTAAACTTGGGCAAGAAGGTGAGTTCCAAGAAAAGTTATTTTTTTTTGCTAATCAAGCGTTTAAAAGATATAATGCGCGTAAGCATAGGGATACTGATAAAGGGTTCGAAAGATATCTGCCTAAGGATAGGGATACTGATTTTATTGTCAATAATGATATTGCGGTATCGCTTGCTATGTGTTCACAGTTATCATGTAATGCTTGTTATCATTTAAATAGGTTAGAGGAAGCTTATGAGTATCGTGATCGAGCCACTAAATATGCGTGCGACATAGACATGGGTGATAAAGATGTATTTGAAGATACACGTGTGATAAATCTTGATTCCATGTTTGAGAAAACAAAATATAAAAAAGCTATTTGGAGTTTAAGAATATGTTTAGAACAAGGGGAACTGTTATTACAAAACAAGAATAAGGAGACTGGGGACATGAATAGGTATATGGCGGAAGTCTTTGTTGAACTTTTTGATTTTGGACAAGCGTTACCGTATTGTGAGAGCGCAATTCAGATGCATGAAAGAGGATTAGGTGGTAACTCAGTTGAGGTTGCACAAGATAGGCGTTTATTAGGTGCTATTTACATGGGTTTAGAAGTGCACGAAAAGGCATTGGAACAAAATAAAATATCACAAAAAATATTTAGGAATCTGGGACTTACTTCCGACTTTCTTAGAGGCGAGATTGATGCAGCGAATATGAAAATTGCATTAAGGAAATTTGATGAGGCGATGGATACTTTAAAAAGTGTTGTTCTTCAAACTGATGCAGAAAGTGAAGATCGTGCCATGATTTTTGTATCTATGGCGAAAGCATTGTTTAATCAGAACGATATCTCGGAAGCTAAAAACTGTTTACAAATGGCGTGTGAGATTTTAGATGATAAAGAAAAGTCTTCACCTATAGAAGTATCCGAAGCATATATGGAAATATCAATGCAATATGGAAAAATGAATGAATTAGAGACATCAGTTTCTTTATTAAAGAAAACAACAGCGATGCTTGAAAAGATATCGAATGAACGAGGTTCGTTTGGTAGTGCCCTTCCTAGAATTTGGTGGTTACTCAATTTATTGGATAAAGTTCAAGATACAACAAATTTGTTAAAAGATGCAACCGAAAGTTTGAAAGAAATTGTGGGCTCTAAACATTTTGAAGTTGGGTATGTTTTTAATAGTCTAGGGGAAGACTGTATGATACTAAAGAGGCCTAAGTCTGCGGCACAATTTTTTTCATTGGCTGAGGCTATTATGAACACAGCTCTTGGGCCTCATCATGATGTCTCAATTGAAGCATGTCAAAATCTTTCAAGAGCATATAGCGCAATGGAAAGGTACGTAACTTGAATTTGTATGTTAATATTCAAGCGGGTGTTTGGATTTGCGTTTTGGAACTGTCTGATAGATTATTGTGACTTTTAAAGTTTTAACCTGCTTCACAAGCATCAGAGCATGTATTGTACCTTTTTTTTTTTTTTTTTTTTTTTTTTTTTTTTTTTTTTTTTTTTTTTTTTTTTTTTTTTTTTTTTTTTTTTTTTTTTTTTTGTACATCGAAGTCATTAAAATATGACGTTGTGTTCCGTTGGCCACCAAGGGTAACCTTGGGGGGGAGGTATCCTTGGAGAGGTCTCAGGTTCGAGTCTCACCATGGACCTTCAGGGGCCCAAAAAAATAGAAGCTTGGGCTCGAATCACTAACCACTAACTCGCCTTCAAAAAAAATATTCTCCAGTTTTATACATCACATATATAAATCTAACATTTCTCTAAATAAAATCAACTTTCTTATATAAAAATTACAGTAGCATTTTTTAAATATTAAGGGCTTTTGGTTACAAATTGACTCAAATAGGACACAAAGCCTTTTGCACAGGTTTAAAGCCAACCAAATTGTGTTTCAGAATATGTTTGTATTAATGAACCATGTTTGTGTTTTATGTGTGAGACAATTGTATGCAAAACAATGTAACAGTAAAAGTGGGACAAAGTATGCAAACTTGAAATATTATTGATGTTGAATTGTTATCTATTTGCAGACTACATATTACATATATATACTTGTCTAAACGACACTAAGACAGTTATTTCTAACCATTGTGTCCCTTGACACATAACTGCCATAACCATATTAACTAATAACTACCATAACTGTAATTTCCTACCTGCGGTTTGGGTTAACTGCATTTGACCCATTGCAGTGACCTAATTCGACCCATTACTTGTACTAAATACATATTACATTGTCTTTATACTAAATACATATTAAATACTATGTAACTTTGACTTCTAATGACATTAAGGAGTCAACAAAGCCATATTATGGTGACTAGATGTATTATAACTGCGACAGAATGTAAATGAAATGATATGTTGATATATGCAAAAAGAAACCCTTTTTTAGCGTACGGTTTCGTAGGATAATAAAAAGTTATTTGAACATTTGCACAACATAGCGTCTAGTTGATTCAAACATCATCTCCAACACCCTGTGTTTTATTAAAAGGTGATTATCTAAGTAATCAATATCACATAATGACTTTCAAATCGCCCATTCTATTTTGAAAACTAGATTCTTGATCTGATATAGCTCCTCTTGTGCAGCTATGCGCTTGCGATAAACTTTCAGAAGAAGGTGATTGATGCCTGGAGAGAATGTGGACCAAGTGAAGAAATTGAACTCGAAATAGCTCAACGAGTTCTTAAGCGATTAGAGGCGAAAGCTTGCGGTAAATCCGATTACGAAATTTTTTATGGCAGAAGACCACACAATATGCCCAGATGGAGTGTATTAGGTGAAGATTGAAGATATTTTACGGCTTGCTCTCCCTTTTGTTATGGCTGTATGGAAGATAGTTTGATTCGTGAATGCTGATTGAAAATGCAGCGAATGCATATTTTAAGACGTTTTTAGAGTGTTCAGTCATGTGACTTGAGATTACACACCTATCTCAACAGCTTAAATGATAGATATCAATTTCAATATGAATGGGTTGATTTGGGTAAATGGGTTATCATAATCTCAAACGGGTCAAACTAAAAAAGTTTAGCTAAAAGGGGAACTAGTAAAAAAGGTTGAAAGTCGTCTATAGTCTTTTTATGCATACCACCTCCTATATGGTTCTATATAAGTACTTCGATATTATTGTTTCTGTAAGCATATTTAGCGTAGTTTAGCTTCCGGACCTGCTCATCCACTCTCGTCACTTCTATTAGGCGTTGCCTTTTTCAAAAACGATTAGGGTAAAGTTCATAAATTAGCAACGTACTTTCCCAACTTTACAGAGTTAGGTAACAAACTATTTTTATTACCAATTTAGTGTGTAAAACCGGATAATTTTCGACAATATAGTCAATATGGTAACCGGGTACCTGCTAAACCGGTAAAAATTGCTTATTTTTGCCTATGTGTGAGCTTATGTCATCACCACTATCATTGCTTTTAGGGTCCACCATAAAACCACCATCTTCTCCGGAATTTTTTCCGGCAACCACCATCTTCTCCGGCATATTTTCAGGCGAGTTTAATTTTCACTTCAAATTAAAAGGGTGGTACTCTACTGCAGATCATTCCACCTTAATCCAACCCCTTTCCACACTCCCAAAATCATCCAAATTTATCCTAACTCGGCTGCCATAACTCTAACTTCTTCAATCCGAACCACAACCATAACTGAACAATAAANATTAATCTATATTTAGAAAAGAGAAATTTTATATTTATAGGTTTGAGATGGATCTAGAATCTGGATGCACTATGTCTTTATTATATGCCAAAAAAGAAACTTGTAAGACCAGCAACTCTGTTAAAACATTCATGATCTAGAATACTTGGTCATTACTCAAAGTAGGCCAAGAGAACAATGCTTTAGTAACATGTGAATCAAGCAATGCAAGTAGTTTATCTCATCCCAAATTGTGATGGGCCCTTCACTCATGAAAGAATACAATGATTTTCATTCATGAAAGTATATGCAAAGCCAAAGTGATAAGAGCAATCATTCTTGCACCCATGCCACATGTTTAGCAATTAACTAATTATTCTACCTTCTATGTGAGTATTCTTTTACATAATGTAATCTTTTCTAATACAAACAAAAAGAAGAAGAAAAAAAAAAAAAAAAAAAACTTGATTAAAATCAAACTAGCTAGATAGGAAGAACCGCGTTTCTTGATCCTCGACCATTTCCAAATGAGAAAAAATGTCGTCTTGATCTCCCACTTGTACTTCCCTCTCCATTGTTTGTGATCTCTTGGAAACGCCTATTGTTGCGTATGGTCTCTTGGAAACGTACGTTGTTGCGTATGGTCTCTTGAACTGATAAGTACATATGTCGATCAATTGCAGAATCCATTGAGAAAGATCTTCGAATTGGTTCGATTTGAAAGTTCTCGTCTTTTCCTCTTATATCAATACTCTCATCTCCCATGATGGAAACATGATGAGTTTTTCTTGATTTTATTCTCTTGCTACCAATCTTTCTTGGAGATTGACCTCTAGATTGTTGTAACCTCGACTCGTGTCCCTCCTCAACCAACTCAATAACCAAGAAATCTTGATTGCTACCCGTTGGGCTTATTAGAGGTTCTTGAGGCGAAGAAGTTGGCGCGATTATTTGATCTCTCGGGTACCTTGTAGCACCCGAAATACTCAATCTACAGAGAGGACAGTTTGCATTATTCTGAAGCCAAATGTCGATGCAATCTAAATGAAACGCGTGGTTGCAACTAGGAAGAATACGCAATGTATCCATTTCTTGGAAATCATTCAAACACACAACACATTCATATAAACTTCTTTTTGCACCTTCACTTTCGGTATATTGCCAAATGGGAATCTCTCTGATCAGTGCTTCATCAAGCCCACGACCTCCCCAAGGAGGAGTTGAGTAAGTAGACGATAACGGGTCAGGATTGTATCGTTCCCTTGACAAAGAAAACCTTCTTAACACATTCATCTGTTGCCAGTGGAAACAACCTCGAGTAACAAAGAAGTAGTATGTAACAAGCAAGAAAGCCGTTGCAACGATACACAATGCTGCAATGGCTAAGATAGGGAATTGGTTAGTTGACTTTGATTGAATATGGAATGAATTATGATAATCCATTGGGACATATGATGAGAGTTAAGATAGTTGATGTTGAAGAAGTATGTGAGAGATATGAAATTTAAATGAAAGATGGCATAAGATGTGTATGAAGTGGAAAAAAGTCAATATGATTAAGAAAATAAGTAGAAGTACAAGAAGCAATAAATAAGCGGGCATGTTATTAAGAAACACATGGTTGCTTCAATTGAGATCCTAAAACATGGAGGGTTGACTATTTGACATTGTGTTACACAACATGAGGTTGACAATTAAGAATTGCAATGAAAAGTAGAGAGAGAAAAGACTAGTTAAATAGGTCTTTCATATATTTAAATGGTATTTAAAAGCGCAAGATGGTAAAGATATTCTAAAAAAGCGTTCTAGTGCAAATAACGCCATGCATGAAAAATGATCTATAAATTTGATTAGTACTTCTTTCCGACTTCTTAAATTTTGTAGCGTTCTAGTGCAAATAACGCCATGCATGAAACTGATCTATAATTAAATTTGATTAGTACCTCTCTCCGACTTCTTAAATTTTGTTCATCAATACAATTTTTGGTGTACTATGACGATTGTTTACGTTAAGTATGCCTTTTATTTATCACCTAATACCTCTTAATAGCCTATAAATCTGAATCGTTAAGAACTTTTGATAATTAAAAGTGTTTGTTTTTCTCCTTTTGTTCAGACACGTTAAGTGGTTTAAACATCTTGCCCAAGAAGACATTGAAACGGATCTTGTCACCTCTTAATGATCTATAGTCTAGTTTTTGTATTCTAGTCATGCAAACATTTACAAAAAAACAAGCAACATTATTTAATTCAGATTTAGAGCATTCCGCCGTAAATTCAGATTGAGATGTACGAATCAAATTCATACTCAGAGTCTCTTAATAAACAAACGACACCTAAGTGTTATGAAAAATCGCAATTACTATATTCATATCATTAATCATTTTAATATCAAATCTGATCAATCACAAAAATGGATAGAGTATACTACTTAATACATGTATCAATGGTTAGTTTATAAGTGTTATACAATTAGCATAAAGAATAATACTACATGTATGTATTAATGGTTAACTTATATTTGTAAATTGTAATACAAATAACATCTATTGTATAATTTTTATATTTTTAAGAATTATTATACATGTTTTATAACAGATTATAACTTGTAAACATTTTATGTATATAATCTTGATGTTCAGGATTCCATAATAATTTTTTGAGTTTATATGGAATTGCAGTGTAGATTACTCATAGTCTTTAAATCGTCACAATAGATTAAGATTTGACTTCATAATTTAATAACTTGTAGTAAGCACTTCGGAATCTATTTTAATTCTTTTATTATTTAGATCATCTTAGTTTGTTTACGAAAGTCGGTGCAAACACACCACGTTCTAATGAAACTGAAGAATAAGTTAAGGTTATTTTGGGGAAAAAAATATTTTATATGAAGACAAATAGACAATATATTGAAAAATGTTGTTGTCTTTTCTTGTCATTTGTTTAAAGTAACTAGTTGATAGTTTATTGTAACACATGAGGTGATACAGGCATTTATATTTTAATTTAGATTATAACATGTAAAAATAATTTTAAAATCATCGTAATTGCACACAATAAATTGGATCATATGAAAAAATGTATCTAAAAATATAGTAGTAACTAATTTAGTATTTTTTTTAATGTCATGTGTGTAGTTTTTTCTTCTTCTTCTTCTTCTTCTTCTTCTTCTTCTTCTTCTTCTTCTCTCTCTCTTTCCTCGTATTATATACCATATCTTTTAAGTTTTTACATTTGTGTGTGTCAATATATATGATCATTCTACTCTTACGTTTTCTAAACATCTTACTAACAACGAGAGGTAACATGGTAACAAAAAGAAAAATAAAAAAAAATACATAATTCGAAATACAATAAGAAATGGTTATACAACATTAAAGAAAAGGCAAGTTAGTTACACAAAGCTCCGAATTTAAAAGTTAGCTACATAAAATCGAATATGAATCTGCACACATTCTCTATATACATACATTTCTCAAAGGACCACTTCCCAAAGTCTTTAAAATATGTTTGCGGCCCATTTTGTATAGAGTTTGGTAGCAATATATCTATATCCGATTTTCGACGGTTATATAAATAGCATGGGTCAAGACGTCAAGTGACTATAAATAAATATACTCTATCCAAAAAAAAAAAATGAATAACCTCACATGGAAAAGAAGGCTTGTTGGACCCTTTTACCCAGTTAAGTTAACTATGAAGTTAATCTAACCGTGCATTATGGCATAATGATGTAGTGAGGTTCTTTGATAAAACAAGATATAAGAATAAAACGTAAATCAAAACACAAGGTAATTTTCAACGTTTAATTCTTNGTTTGACTATTTGACATTGTGTTACACAACATGAGGTTGACAATTAAGAATTGCAATGAAAAGAAAGAGAAAAGACTAGTTAAATAGGTCTTTCATATATTTAAATGGTATTTAAAAGCACAAGATGGTAAAAATATTCTAAAAAAGCGTTCTAGTGCAAATAACGCCATGCATGAAAATGATCTATAAATTTGATTAGTACTTCTGTCCGACTTCTTAAATTTTGTAGCGTTCTAGTGCAAATAACGCCATGCATGAAAATGATCTACTCTAAATTTGATTAGTACCTCTGTCCTACTTCTTAAATTTTGTTCATCAATGCAATTTTTGGTGTACTATGACGATTTCTTACGCTAAGAATATATATGCCTTCTATTTGATCACTTAATACCTCTTAATGGCTTATAAATTTGAATCGTTAAGAGCTTTTGATAATTAAAGGTGTTTGATTTTCTCCCTTTGGTCAGACGCGTAAGTGGTTTAAAGCTCTTGCTCAACAAGACATTGAAGCGGATCTTGTTACCTTTTAATGATTTATAACCTAGTGCAAATGTTTAAAAAAAACAAACAACAGATTCAAAGTATTCCGCCGCAGTGCAATTATTTTAATTTCAAATCTGATCAATCACAAAAATGGATAGAGTATACTACTTCATACATGCATCAATGGTTAGTTTATAAGTGTTATACATTTTTTTTTTTGATCAAAAGTGTTATACAATTAGCATAAAGAATAATACTACATGCATGTATTAATGGTTAACCTATATTTGTAAATTGTAATACAAATAACATCTATTGTTGTAAATTTTATATTTTTAAGAATTATTATACATGTTTTATAACAAATTATAACTTGTAAACATTTTATGTTTATAATCTTGATGTTTTGGGCAAATTCCTTCAAAATACATCATACTTGTCACAAATGTTACTTCCGTGTATTGAATAATTTTTTTTCCTTATATGGGTACTAAACTTTCATTTTTTGGTATTTTTGATGTATTTTGTGACGTTTTTGCCCCTCAAATTATTAAAAATCCAGGGGCAAAAATGTCTCAAAGTATATAAAAAAGACCAAAAAAAGAAAAAAAATGAAAGTTCAGTACTCATATAAGAAAAAAAAATTTGTTGTACACGAAAGTAACATTTGTGGCAAGTATATTACATTAATATATATTTTGCCTTTAAGAATTCAAGAATAATATTTTGAGTTTATATGGAATTGCAGTGTAGATTACTCAGTCTTTAAATCGTCATAATAGATTAAGATTTGACTTCATAATTTAATAACTTGTAAATTGTAATATGCACTTCGGAATCTATTTTAATTCTTTTATATTTAGATCATCTTAGTTTGTTTACGAAAGTCGGTGCAAACACGCCACGTTCTAATGAAACTGAAGAATAAGTTATAAGGTTATTTTGGGGAAAAAAATATTTATATGAAGACAAATAGACAATATATTGAAAAATGTTGTTGTCTTTTCTTGTCATTTGTTTAAAGTAACTAGTTGATAGTTTATTGTAACACATCTTTTTTATATAATAAAACAAAACCCCAAGTGGGGACTTTTTCATTTCAAAAAAACTAAATCATACCTTATTTAGTAATAATATTATTTAGAAAAAAAGATTATTTTCTTATTAGATAATATTTTATATTTATCCATAACACAAGTAGAAGATAAATACAAAAAATATAGATAAGATGCAATTAACAATAGGATTAAAATTTTTAAATAATTATTTTAATATAAAAAATATAATTGAACTCATAAATAAACAACAAAGATAATTATTTGTTTTTTATAAATAAAAAATATATGATTCAAAAAATTAAAAAAAACCCGCGCGTGCCGGGCATTATAACATGTGAGGTGATACAGGCATTTATTTTTAATTATGATTAGTAAATGTACAATAATTTTAAAATCATCGTAATTGCACACAATAAATTGGATCATATGAAAAAATGTAAAGACAATTATCTAAAAATATAGTAGTAACTAATTTAGTATTTTTTTTAATGTCATGTGTGTAGTTTTTTTCTTCTTCTTCTTCTTCTTCTTCTTCTTCTTCTTCTTCTTCTTCTTCTTCTTCTTCTCTCTCTCTTTCCTCGTATTATATACCATATCTTTTAAGTTTTTACATTTCTGTGTGTCAATATATATGATCATTCTACTCTTACGTTTTCTAAACATCTTACTAACAACGAGAGGTAACATGGTAACAAAAATAAAAATAAAAAAAATACATAATTCGAAATACAATAAGAAATGGTTATACAACATTAAAGAAAAGGCAAGTTAGTTACACAAAGCTCCGAATTTAAAAGTTAGCTACATAAAATCGAATATGAATCTGCACACATTAATATATATATTAAATGCCGTTTTAAACGACGTCGTTTCATCTCCTTGGACTGCTGTTTTTTTTTCGGCCTGTTACAGGTCCAGTGGCCCAACTGTTGTTTCTGGCCCACTATGCAAAAAGTTAAGTCGGTTTGCCTAAGGTAATTAACCTAATACAGTGTACGAAACATGAATTGTGTCAAAAATCTAACGATCTTAACCTTATACAATGCACGAAACTTGGTATATGTCAACAATCTACCAACGGTTTTACTTATCTCTGGCTAAAATTGCCTTTCCTCTACCAAATACATGTACAATTTTCGGTTCCCAATGTAGAAGCTTCTCAAATCTATGTTCATATACATTGCAACAACAAAGGAAAAAAAATCACAAAGATCTACATCATTAGCAGAATCGTTTTCGTTTCAAAAGGTATTCATAATTCTCATGTCTACTTTGTATTTTGCTTTTCTGTTTGCCTTTTAGTTGTTGCCGAGTTGCTTTGCATGCTTACTTTCTTTTTCCAGTGTTGTATGCTTTACTATTGATCTTGCTATCATACTCTTCATATATCTGCATGCCATAATTCTACATATATTATACCTGTTATATACATCCACTTTTACAACCCTAAGTAAGTAAGCTACGCAAATATGAAAACAAAACAAAAGGCTGTTCGTCGTAATCTCCCGTATTTGGATCCGTACCTGGATGTTCAGCAAATGGATATTTCTTCTGCAACATCGAAAAGAAAAAACCCTGTATGCGAAGATACTACATCGAATACATGCAACGGAAATGTCAGCAAGAAGATTTGTCAAAGGCAGGGCGCACTAGGTCATCAAAATTCATTGGAAAGTATGCAAACCAGTGACAAAGGGCAGCAACCGTTACCAGAGTCTCATCGAAGTACCAATGTTCTTTATGCCAAACCAAAATCAACGGCAAATAGCATTCGAGTATCAACTGATGCTACAGATTCACCACTAATATCTTTTCAACGTAATTCTTTTTTCTACTATTTGTATATCATTTCTTATATTACTATTCTTATTTTTACGTACCGATAATGCTAACAATGTTCTTCATGTTCCAGGTCAAATGCCTTCTTCTTTAAATTCTGTTGCCGAGTCTTCACAACTGCAGAACACAAAAAGAGCTTCAAATAGAAATTACAAGAGGCACCGTCAGATTAGAAATAAAGAGGCTGATACAACTGTACACTCATCTAATACACCTCATAATATTAACAACTACCGTAAAAGACCACGGTTTATGCAAGGTATGTACAGGAAAGTTATATGAATGAATATTTTAGTATAGTTAGCCACATTTACCAAACTATTACTCTTACAATGACAGATTTACAAAGGTCAGACACCTATATACAATCAAATAGGAGACAACGTAGACGCACTGTTCAAGGTACATCCAATGTTCGTTAAAATTTTTGTTTCCATTTTTTAAAGTATCTTTATTCAAATAAACAGTTTATTGCCTTAACATATAACTTATATCTATTCCTTTGTTTATTCTAGGTCCCCCCACCACATATGTTTCTATAGGCAATTGTGACCAAGTGTGCAGCCATTGCAAGGCTTTATTTTGGTATGATGAACGAATTAAAAGTGGAAGCCCACGATTTCCACAATACCACCGTTGTTGCAACAACGGTAAAGTTTCACTACCTGCTAATGAAGACTGCCCAGATTACATGAAACGTATGGTGGAAGATAGGCATTTCATGGAAAATATACGTGCTTATAATCAAATGTTCGCGATGACATCTTTAGGTGCGGAGGTGGATGATTCTATTAACAGAGGAAGGGGTCCCTATGTATTCAAAGTTTCAGGCAGAATTTACCACTACATAGGAAGCATGTGTCCTCCACAAGATAAGAAGCCAAAGTTCTTGCAACTGTACATCTACGACACAGCACACGAAGTTGACAATCGGTTGGAACATTTTAAAAATAGTGACCAAAGATTGGAACGGCATATTGTTGAGAATCTGAAAGAAGTTTTGGATGGCAACAACCGTTTAGTTAAGCTATTCAGAACAGCGCGTGATAAGATGGAAACTGCTGATATCGCAGACTTTAAGCTAAAGCTATTTGGAGTAAGTGGGTCAAAGCAGTATGATCTGCCAACAGGCGATTCTATAGGAGCAATTGTTTTTGAAGGAGGGCAGATGTTTCTACTGATCATGATATCATTATCGAAGAACGTGGCGGTCAACCACAACGAATAAACAAGCTTTATCCTTACTATATGTCCCTTCATTTTCCACTTCTTTTTATTCATGGTGAAGAAGGCTACCATCTAGGTCTCAAATTATTGGATAAAGGAGACGAATCAACAGAAAATGAAAAGACCATGTCGATGAAAATGTACTATGCATATCAGCTTCATCAACGTTTCCAGCAATATTCATTACTACTAAGGGGTGGCCGCCTTTTCCAGGAATATATCGTTACTGCTTACTGTAGCATTGAAGAGTCGAGGCTTGACTACATACGGAATAACCAAAAGGATATCAGAAACGAATATATGTCAGGTTTATACGATGCTATTTTGCGTGGTGATACCGATGGTTCGGATGTAGGATCACGCACAATACTTCCAGCATCGTTTACTGGAGGGCCACGATATATGTATAGCCACTACTTAGATGCTCTCGCAATTTGTAGAGTGCATGGAAATCCATCGTTTTTTGTTACATTCACATGTAACGTCAATTGGCCAGAAATAGAAGAATATATGCAACAATTTCCAAACCTTACAACCGCTGATAGGCCGGATGTTGTTGATCGAGTTTTTGAAAGAAAAATACATGATCTTGTGGCTTTTTTACGAGAAGTAAGGCCATTTGGTCATGTTGAAGCAGGTAACATTTCATATACATGTACAAAAACTTTGTACAGAGTTAAATATATTCAAATATCTAACTATAATTCTTGATTTTACAGTTTTGTATACTGTTGAATTCCAGAAAAGGGGTTTACCACATTGTCATTTGTTGCTATGGCTGAAAGAAAGTTCACGTGTTCATAGAAACGAAGACATTGACAGGTATATTAGTGCTGAATTACCGAATCCAACAACTGACCCTGAAGCTTACCGAGTCATTTCAGAGTTCATGTTGCATGGACCGTGTGGTGAAGCTAACAAATCTGCGCCCTGTATGAAGAATACGGACAAATGCAAAAAAGACTTCCCAAAGCCATACTATTCACAAACTTTTATTGACAAGAAAGGCTTTGTTCATTACCGTAGAAGAGACACGCATATAACAACATTGAAGCAGAATCTGGAGCTTGACAACACATATGTAGTACCATACAATCAGGTACTATGTATGCGGTTCTATGCTCATATCAATGTTGAATATTGTGAATGGACGATGCTAATAAAATACCTTTTCAAGTATATTTCAAAGGGCACGGACCGGATAATTGCTCATATAACAAGAACAATAGGAGAAGGCGAATCAAGTAGCCGTCGTCCAAGAAGGCAGGTAGATGAAATTACAAATTTCCAGGATGCTAGGTATATCGGACCTCACGAAGCATGTTGGAGAATACTTGGTTTTGATATACATTCAAGACAACCAGCTGTCCAGATATTAGCAGTGCATCTTGAAAATATGCAACGAGTCAACTTCAGAGTAGACCAATCATTGGAAGCCATTGTTCAAGATGAATCGAACAAGCGAACAACATTGACTGAATGGTTACGCTACAATCGTGAGTCGACAGACGGTGAACATTTAACATACCTAAACTTTCCAAAAGAATTTGCCTGGCATGCAAACGAGAAGACTTGGGAACGAAGGCGCTATAAAAACAGTTCATGTATAGGCCGTTTGACATACATACATCCTAGCGCAGGTGATCTGTTTTATCTACGGATGCTACTTTGCCATCAAAAGGGTCGTAACTCATTCAAACATATACGAACAGTCAACGGCGAAGTCTATCCTACAAATAGAGCAGCGTGTGAAGCTATGGGACTATTAGGCAACGATCAAGAATGGACCATCACTTTACAAGAGGCGTCTTTATCAGCAACAGCAACCCAGATGCGTGATCTTTTTTGCCAAATACTCATCTTTTGTGACGTCGCTAACCCTGTATCACTATTCCAGGCACACTTAGCTGATATGTCTGATGATATACCAGCAATCCTCTCTCAACAGCTAAATATGCCAGAAATAAACATAAATGCAGATGATATGCAGCCAGGACTTCTTTACGAGCTTGAAGCAGGCCTTAGATTCTATGGCAAATCTTTGAAAGATTTTGCTATAGAATTACCACCTACCCACTTACTAGAGATGCTAAAGAATAGAGCAATAATGGAGGAAAGGAGCTATGATCCTGAGGTTATGAAAAGGGAAAGTGAGAGCTTAATACCTAAGCTAAATATAGAGCAACAAAGAATCTTTGAAAGAGTTCTGAGTGCAGTCAACAACCAAAAACAAGAGCTGATTTTTTTGTACGGTTATGGAGGTACGGGCAAAACTTTTGTTTGGAAGACTCTCATTTACTCGCTAAGAGCAGAGCGTAAAATTGTATTAGCAGTGGCATCTTCGGGTATTGCTGCATTATTGCTACCGGCTGGGAGAACAGCTCATTCAAGGTTCAAACTACCAATTAATTTGACTGACGAATCAGTATGTACTATAAAGAAAAATACACAGTTAGCAGCTTTACTCAAGAACACAGATGTTATTATTTGGGATGAGGCTCCAATGAACGACCGACGATGTTTCGAGGCACTTGATCGTACACTCAGAGACATACTTGATTCTCCTGATGATTTGTTTGGAAAAAAGACAGTTATTTTGGGTGGAGATTTCAGGCAGACGTTGCCTGTAAAGAAAAATGCCAATGAAGAGGAAATAATCGCATCATCAATTACAAAATCTTACATATGGCCATACTTCGATGTCATTTCTCTTAAAGAAAATATGAGGCTTCACCAACCATCTATCTCCAGCCAAGAACGAGAAGATTTACGAAAATTTTCGCAGTGGCTGATAGATATTGGCAACGGTAACATCGGTGAGCGAGATCCAGATGATCCAGAAAACACAGCTTGGGTAAAAATACCAGAGGCATACTGCATTCCTGACACCGACGAAGGACTACTACAACTTATAGATTTCATATACGACAACAGAAGCTTACAGAATCCAACTGCAAAGTCATTACAAGAAAAGGCTATTGTATGTCCAAAAAATGAAACTGCAGATCTAATAAATTCCAAAGTTCTTGATATGCTTCATGGTGAAAGCTACAGTTTCAGAAGCAACGATGACGCAGTTCCTAAAACAAATGACGGTGGTGCTGTTGAAATGCTGTATCCTACAGAATACCTTAACACGCTTCGGTTTCCAGGATTACCTCCGCATATTCTTACGCTCAAAATAGGTGCCCCGATAATGCTATTAAGAAACCTTAATTTAGCCGGGGGCCTATGCAATGGCACTAGGATGATAATCACGCAAATTCTTACTAAGATTATAGAAGCAAGAATCGTGACGGGTACTCGAATGTCACAAAAAGTATTCATTCCCCGGATTTTGCTGATTGAAAAAGACGAAAGAATACCGTTCGTGTTCAAAAGAAAACAGTTTCCTATCAAACTTTGCTACGCGATGACGATAAACAAAAGCCAAGGACAATCACTTAACAAAATCGGTTTCTACTTACCAGAACCTATATTTGGTCACGGGCAACTCTATGTAGCCTTATCTAGATCAACATCTCCTCAAGGACTGAAAGTCATCATCAAAAGACATCCAGGGAAAGATCCAAATACGACTAAAAACATTGTATACAAAAAATTTTTAAACGAGGTTACAAGCATACAGGTTATTTTTCCAATTATCCAAATGCCAATGTTTGTTTACAAGTTTATATGCATTTACTATTACTTCTTCTATTCATCAATATGACTGCATATTTATAGTTTTTTTTATTCATTATGATAATTCTATATTGATGCTATAATATATTCTGTAAATAGTTATAAACTATTATCTAATATACTTAACCATTGTACATGTAGGCTAATGGCAGGTACATCTGATAACACTTCATTAACCAAATTTGAAGGCAAACAGATTGTCGTTCATCCACAGGATACGAACCTACTTAGCCTAAAAGCAACAGAATTTGATAAATGCATTCATGTGAAAGTTTACCGCAAATGGATTGTATTAAATAAAGCATCAGTGCCAGTAATGTATTGCTGCATTTTACTGGATCAGCAGGTACTTTCTTAAAATTCTAATCCAATACTACATTGCACACTTATCAACTTTTTTTTCATAATTTTTTTTTTCTATAGGGAGGAGCAATACAGGCAAATATAAAGCCACGTGAAAAAGATCGGTTTAGCATCATTGAAATCGACAAAGCATACAGAATCACTGGCTTTGGATTCCAAGATGCTAGAACATGGATGCAGACAGTGCCACATCCGTTGTCTTTGGTTTTTGGAAGATACACTGACATACAGCCAGCACCAGAGACAGGATTCCCACAGCACTATTTCACATTTGTTCCATATAGCGAGCTTTACTCAAAGATAGACAAAAAAGAAGGCATGCTTTCAGGTATATAAAATACATATGCAGACGTTAAGTATAAAGTAAAAAAAAAAAATTAACAGGTAACCTATCACTAATCTTTTTTATATACAGATTACATTGGACACATTCAATACGTGTCTGAATTACTTGAGTCGGTTAACCCTACAAAGGAGACTGTATTCTGGAGAGACATTGGGATTCAAAATCTAGAGTATGTATCATTTGTCTCTTTTTATAGTTGAATCTCTGCAATTTGCTCTACTGACTATTGTTATTTCTAATAGTGGTCGTACTGTAAGATTTACTCTCTGGAACCAAAAAGCACGCGATTTCAACATGGAAGAGTATCAACAAAGCAAAAAGCCAACAATAATAGCAGTAACCTCATGCATCGTCAAATCCTATGGTGGTAAGATTATTAACTTATACTTTTTAAACTACTCCTATATACAACTGATACATTTGTACATTACCTCATATAGGTCTTCAGCTTTCGAGCACAGCTGCAACCACTTACTACTTAAACCCAGATATACCTGAAGCAAACGAAATACGCTCAATGTAAGTAATTACAAATTACTAAATAAATTTAAAAAAAAATATAGTTACCAACACATAGTAATTACTTATCATGATCATGCAGCTACAACGAGTTCCTTGAACCACCAACAACCTTAAATCTCCAGTATCAACGTTGCAGCAACATAGAAGAGGAGAAGAAACGAAACCGTGTGAAGTTAGCAGATTTGCTAAACGAAAATCCAGAACATCATCAGGTATTAATAATAGGCTAGATACTTACAAAGAAAACAAAACCACATATTAATAACATGTTATATTGCAGAACGTGCGCTTCACAGTTGTTTGCAACTGTTGAGAGTATCAATGACAAAATCCCATGGTTCTATACCAGATGTCGCGTGTGCAATTCCAAAGTCTCTGAACGATTCCCACATGCACAGTGCCGCCAGTTAGACACAGGAAACGGCCCCGACTACAGGTAAACAAAAAAATATGAAAATAGTAAGTTTCTTAAATTACTATATAAACACAGCCTATACTGAAAATGAGTCTTTAAACTTTTGTCACAGCTACTGTTTTAGAATGTTCATCTTTGATGACACTGGAAAAATAACGCTAAAATGCTTTAGCAATGAAGTGCATTCGATAGTCAACGACTGCAATGAGGTCATCCAAAAACTACAAGAAAAAGACCCTTACAAAGTCCCACCAGAATTAACCGCGTTAGAAGGAAGAACCTACATTTTTCAGTTACACTACGGATCCGACAGTACAAAAGAAGAAAGATTCTTCTTTTTTGACAAAGCATGGGACGTAACACCATTGGTTGCATCGGCACCTGACACAGCGGGCACAACAACAGAACATAAATCAGCAGTTGAAACCAGTTCAAGTATTCAGACAGACATACAAAGTACACCTGCATAAGAAAGCATAAACTTACCTACGCCAGCTGTATCCAAAAGTGAACAAAAAAAGACTTCAGCAAGAAGGCAGCTATTCCAGAGTAGCGCATCTGGAACAGAAGCAAACGCTGCGAAAAAAACAAAGAAAGAAGATTAGTGCAAATGGTTACTCATAAACCATCCTAATCCAGCTTTTGTTACTTTATCTGTGTTAAAATAACTTATGTATTAGCTATCTATGTAGTATCGTATGCAGCACAGAACTTAAACAACTATGTATCCGCTACTTTATGTTCATATATGTTTGTATGACTATATGTTACTTTGTGTGTGACAATAATCTTCTCCCAAACATTAAGGATCACATAAGACATTGACACAAACAGAAAGCCAAAAATATTGATCATCATGTTATGCAATTCTTTAAGTCACTACATTTCCATTATACTATAGTAGATATTAAATAACAAAAAACAGTTGGTTCACATTCTAATAACAATTCGCAAAAACTTTAACCAAGACAGACAAAGTTATATTTTTATTCATATTTACATAAACATTAACCCAATTCCAGTTACACTGGAATTTTCAGACATTACATAACACACATTCACTACATAATACGACCACAACTACACCACAAACAACACTAATCCTTCACTTCCATCAGCATTACATGACGACACTTTTCAGTTCTCGCAGCACGCACGGCATCATTCCTGGCTTGCGCTTCAACCAAACACTGCAGCCCATTACAAGCCGCTACATCAAAATTGCTAAAACACTGTCCTTCTTCAATGACATCAACAAACTTTAAACTTTTCTCACGCAGGCCATTACACCACTCAGAACTTTAAAAAAGAAAACACTATAAGCTTAAATCTATGGCCATCTCTTAACAAAAACATATTATACATCTAATATTAACATAAACATTAACCAAATTCCAGTTACATTCAAATTTTTATACACTAACCAAAGACACCATTCAATGAACCACAACACAGTTATTTAAAAAAAACTACAATTTTATTCATATAAACAAGAGCGTCACACAGCTTCCAGCTATACTGGAAATTTGATACATCTGAGACACATGCCATACATTAAAACACTTCCTACAAGACCATCCTAATAGTTTTACCCACTACAAACATACAAAAGCATCCTACAATTACGACCATCACCAACACCAAAGACACAACCATTTAGAACTTCTTCAGTTTATTGATAATACGAGATTTCTGGCCAACCTTTATAGCAGCAGCGTAACTCATCTGCATAAGACGCCCTATGTCTGCAAAATCCTCTTCCTCCGCATCCTTTAAATCTGCCAAGCATTCATCCAAAATAGGACCCCCAACAAACGTCTTAAGCTCCGAAATTATAGCATGTCTCTCCTCAATCCTAGCATGAACCTCTTCAATCATTTCATTATAAGCCTTTGAATCACCCATGTAAGCCTTCTTCTCTCTAGAAAAAATTGCCTGAAGAACCTTACCTACACGCCTATCACCAATTTCCTTCGCAATCTTCACACACTTGCGACACTTACGAGCCATAGGTAACCAATTATGCGATGTTAATTTTGAAATGGCGAAACCCTAATTTCACTTCTACAAAATACGTTTATCCCCAAATGCAGTTTTAAGGAAGATATAACCTTTATGACTATTGAGCCCAAAAAAAATGGGTCATCTTTATTTAACCTCAAAACAAAAAGCCCACTTAACATAAGTCCCCCTTCATTTAAAAAAAAAAAAAGAAAAAGAAAAAAATTGCCTTTTTTTCCTTTTTTTTTTTTTTTTTTTTTTTTTTTTTTTTTTTCTTTAAACTTTTTTTTTTTCACAACATTCTTAATTTGTACAAATACATAACCAAACACACATACGAAATAACAATTCCAATTAAAAAACCTAAAATCAAGTAACGAAACTTTTCTACGTCAATATTCCGTTCTCCAAATCATACTAAATTTTAGACAACTACAACCGCCTCGGCGCAACGCGACGGGTCGCCCAGAATCGTTATATATATACTATAGCAATGCACACTGCGACCAATTTGTAATATATATGCTATAATTAGAAGCCCATTAATGAGTTGATTCTTGGCCTACCAAATATGCAGCCAACTTCTGTTACTAATAAAAAAAAAATGAAAAAGAAAAAAAAAAGAAAAATTTACAAAACAGTACTTAACTTCTTATTATTTACGACTTTTTATATAACAAACTTTATTTATCAAATATCTAACAGAGTATCTAACAGCTTCTTAAATTAAAAAAAAATACTGACAAAAAGTCTCTCGGATAACGAACAAAACAAGGCAATATTAATATGCTTTTGGCGTACTACGCTTTATAAAAAAATGTTGAAGTTAATAATAGTATACTATAACGTTTATACTATTATATTATATATTATATACTATATATATATATATAATATTATATATATATATAGAGGAGGATCACGCGGACAACTTTCTTTTAGTGCGGACGTGACGGATGAATTTGGCCACCACTTTCAGATCTGATATTGACTCTTTTTGTAAGAAAAGTCAAGATCTGCGCAACTATCACGGTACCAGATTCACCAATTAAAACGATTTTTTTTTATAACTTTTTCCTTTGAGCGATCCTACTATTGTTGTATTCTTTACTTTTCTTATTTTTCCAGATTTTTCTGAGCACTTTTGTTTTGTAATTATGAGTGCTATCGTGTTATTTAAGGATATTTAGAAAGGGTTTATTGATAGTTACGGTGATATTATAAAACCAACGTGATATTAGCTTTTTTACATGTAAATTGAACCGTGATATTGAAAAAGTTACTTTGATCTTAGTAAATAACTTAATATCATTGTTTTTTTCATTACGATATTAAATTACGCTGATATTAAAAAATCAAAACATAAGTATGAAGTGTTGTAGTATAATAAAAAAATATAAGTATCATAATACTTAACCATGGAAACGATTCTTTTTTCCAATTTTTTTCAGGCGATTACTTATTTTTTGCCCTCTTTCTTTTTATTTTTGCCTGATTATTTTTTTGCAATGTTACTATGATACTAATCCGCATACATCTCCTACTTAAACAATCCCACGGATACCACCTATTAGTATATTATACTAATATACTATACTACAAAAATATATTATATATATTATAGTATATATATATATCTGAGTATTAGTATATAGTATATATATATAGTATAGTTATATATAATATATGTATATAGTCATTTAGTATATACGCGGTATATCATGTATTATTTATATATTATATATTAATATGCAGTTTATTTACCAAATATATACACGGATTTATAACGAGAAACGCCTCCGCCATCTTTTATATAATAAAACAAAACCCTTAGTGGGTACTTTGAAAAAAGAATATTTCCTTATTAGGTAATATTTTAATTATTATTTTTTAATTTAAAATTTTAAAAATTTGTTATGTTGATATACTACACAAGTAGAAGATAAATACAAAAAAATATAGATAAGATGCAATAGAAGATATATAAAAAAATATAGATAAGATGCGATTAAATTTTTAAATGATTATCTTTAATAATAAACAAATATAATTAAAAATCAAAAATCAAACAAACAAAAAGATTAAATTATTTGTTTTTTAAGAAATAAAAATATATCATTAAAGAAAATTTTAAAAAAAAACCCGCGCGTGCGCGGGTATTATAACTAGTTACAAACAAAACAAATCTAATATTAATATACTTTTGACATACGTGTGCTTTTATAAAAAAATTGAAATTTAGCATATACTTCTTTTTAGGAAAAAACAAATATATCTATAGTTTTTTAATAATAAACATATAACCCAACATGCCGCAATATTACGAACAAAACGAGCCCGAAACTTTAATCTACAACATAATCATAACGCTCCAGCCAAATGTTGCCAAAAAATCATATAAAACATTGCCAAATTAATATAAAATAATTAATATAACACGTGTCGGAAAAAAACACACCTAGAACTCGCAACGAGAAGCCTCGCCGCAACGCGGCGGGTGCCGGTTTACTTGTTTACAAACAATTTAAGCATGTCAAAATATTTTAAACATTACTTTGTTTAGCGTTTTGTTTTGGCTTTATAAAGTCACAGGAGTTGAGCAACAAACTCTTCCATATGAGGTCCCGTTGACCGTATCGTTACCTGCGTGGGTGCCTTTATGAGGACATAATTATTTTATTTATCTTTCACTTTTTATATTGGCATAAACACTTTTTTTAATAATCTTTTTATATCAGCTTTCGATTTGAGAACTAGCTACGTTTGAAGGTTTAAACATAATTCGAGATTAGTAAGAGAAACAATGTGCATGACTCTGGGGTATAAGACAAATGAACATGTTTAAAAATAATAACACATTAAAGATGGAAACAAAAACTCTAGATTACAAAACGTGTTGGAGTTTAGCGATGTGTAACATCGCAAGATAATTAAAACTGTATTTTGACTAATCGTGCTATTCGATCATATTTGTTTGGGTTACACAAATAAATTTTTGATGGAATTCCAGGGGCGAAGACAAGAGGGGGTAGAGTGGGCACGTGCCCCCCTAGCGAAAAAATTGTTGTGTAAAAATTTTAAAATATCTAGCTATTTTGTAATGTGCCCTTTTAACGAACCGATTTGTTGTGTATTTTCTAAAAGTTATCAAAGTTTGTCCCCTCAACTATAACTTTCTAGCTCCGTCCCTGTATAATTCGCAGCGTTATGTTTTTAGTTTAGGCACAAACACAAAAACCCTATTACTTTGAGTCTTTTAGTTTTTCTGTAGAGTAAATTATATAAATGATCCTTATGGTTTGGCGAAAATTGCATCTACCGTCCCTGAAAGTCACTCTTCGTCCTTGTCATTTCAAAGAGTAATACCCATAGCCTTTGCGTCTAACGGACGTTAAAACTGACCTTTTAATCAACTCATGTCCAAGTCACATGAGGGCATTATAGTCATTTTTTACTTACTTATTCTTCAACCCCTAATTTTTCTTTTGACTTTTTAATTTCTTTCTATTCAAGTTAAAGTGGTCTGTATCAAGTTTTGAACTCTAATTGATCTTGATGACAACAAGTTAATTCAAAGGCTAAATGGTTTTTGTAGCAAACTATGTTGCTATGGTTGTTCGGCTACGGCTGCACTCTTGGTGTTGGGACTAAAGGTTAACAAGTTTATAATGGCCTGGTCTTGTCCGCAAAGGTCAGCATATGCAGCTATGTTTTCTATGGTCTTGCGGCTATGGGGTAGCATGTATGGCTTGCTAGTACTATACGTTTTATTTAAGGCTACTACAAAACCGATTTTTGAAAAATGCAGACCGAATAGAAAGAGCATTCTAAAAAGGTTCATACACCAACCACATTATTTGCAAGCTACCAACATAAAAGTACTAGCAAAACAAACATCACTATATGATGACTGATCCAAACGAATTGACACAACATTTCACGACAGCAAAACCATAAGCAGTGAACATACTTAAACAACAGTTACAAATGCCAAAAGCTCCCGCCGCAACGCGGCGGGTACCCTCCCCTCGTTCTATATATATACTATAGCAATGCACACCTGCCGACCAATTTGTAATATAATATTGCTATAATTAGAAGCCCATTAATGAGTTGATTTTGGCCTACCAAATATGCAGCCCAACTTCTGTTACTAAAAAAAAAAAATGAAAAAAGAAAAAAAAATAAAATTTACAAAACATACCCTTAACTTCTTTATATTTACGACTTTTTATATAACAAACTTTATTTATCAAATATCTAACAGATATCTAACAGCTTCTTAAATTAAAAAAAAAATACTGACAAAAAGGTCTCTCGATAACGAACAAAACAAGCCCAATATTAATATGCTTTTGGCGTACGTANATTAATGAGTTGATTTTGGCCTACCAAATATGCAGCCCAACTTCTGTTACTAATAAAAAAAAAAATGAAAAAAGAAAAAAAAAAAGAAAATTTACAAAACATACCCTTAACTTCTTTATATTTACGACTTTTTATATAACAAACTTTATTTATCAAATATCTAACAGATATCTAACAGCTTCTTAAATTAAAAAAAAAAATACTGACAAAAAGGTCTCTCGATAACGAACAAAACAAGCCCAATATTAATATGCTTTTGGCGTACGTACGCTTTTATAAAAAAATGTTGAAGTTTAATATATATATATATATATATATATATATATATATATATATATATATATATATATATATATATATATATATATAGAGTGAGGATCACGCGCGGACAACTTTTTTTAGTGCGGACGTACGGATGAATCTTGGCCACCCATTTCAGATCTGATATTGACTTTTTGTAAAAAAGTCAAGATCTGCGCAACTATCACGGTACCAATTCACCATTAAAACGATTTTTTTTTAACTTTTTTCCTTTTGAGCGATCCTTACTATTGTTGTATTCTTTACTTTTCTTATTTTTCCAGATTTTTCTGAGCACTTTTTGTTTTGTAATTATGAGTGCTATCGTGATATTAAGGATATTATGAAAGGGTTTTATGATAGTTACGGTGATATTATAAAACCAACGTGATATTAAGCTTTTTTACATGTAAAATTGAACCGTGATATTGAAAAAGTTACTTTGATATTAGTAAATAACTTAATATCATTGTTTTTTTCAGTTACGATATTAAATTACGCTGATATTAAAAAAATCAAGAAGCATAAGTATGAAGTGTTGTAGTGATTATAAAAAAACTTATAGTATCATAATAACTTAACATGGAAACGATCTTTTTTCAATTTTTTTCAGCTACTTAATTATTTTTTGCCTCTTTTCTTTTTTATTATTTGCCTGATTATTTTTCTTGCAATGTTACTGATTGATACTAATCCGCGATACATCTCCTTACTTAAAACCCAATCCCACGGATCCCCTTCAGTATATTAGTCTATATATAGTACTACGTATTATATATATTATAGTATATATATATATCTGAGTATTAGTATATAGTATATATATATAGTATAGTTATATATAATATATGTATATAGTCATTTAGTATATACGCGGTATATCATGTATTTATAGATTATATATTATATGCAGTTTATTTACCAGAATATATACACGATTGTAAAACGCAGAAACGCCTCCGCATCTTTATGATAATAAAACAAACCCTTACTGGGACTTTGAAAAAAGAATATTTCTCTTATTAGTAATATCTTTAATATTATTTTTTTAATTTAAAATTTTAAAATATTGTTATGTTGATATCACTGACACAAGTGAAGGAAGAATACTAAAAAAATAGATAAGATCATAGAGCTATATAAAAAATAATTAGATAAGTATGCGCATAAATTTTTAAATGATGTATCTTTAATAATCAGAGCCCAGCCAACAAATATAATTGAAAATCAAATCAAACAAACAAAAAATTAATTAATTTGTTTTTTAGAAATAAAAATATATATAAAGGAAAATTTTTAAAAAAAAACCTCCGCGCGTCTGCTGCGGTATATAACTAGTTACAAACAAAACAATCTAATATTAATACTTTTTGAATACGTGTGCGTTTTATAAAAAAATTGAAATTTGAGTCATATACTTTCTTTTTAGCGAAAAAAAACAAATATATTATAGTTTTTTAATAATAAACATATAACCAACATGCCGCAATATTACGAACAAAACGGACCCGAAACTTTAATCTACAACTAATCATAACGCTCCAGCCAAATGTGCCAAAAAATCATATAAAACATTGCCAATTAATATAAAAAATTAATATAACACGTGTCGGAAAAAAACACACGCTAGAACTCGGCAACGAGAAGCCTCGAAGCCGGCAACGCGGCGGGGCCGGTTTACTTGCTTTAGCAAACATTTAAGCATGTCAAAATCATTTTTAAACATTACTTGTTGTTTAGCGTTTGTTTTGGCGCGTTTATAAAGTCACAGGAGTTGAGCAACGAAACTCCTTCCTATATTGAGTTCCGTTGCCCGTATCGTCCTGCTGTGGGTGCGCTTTATGGAGGACGATAAAATTTTATTTTATTTACTTTCACTTTTATTATTGGGCTGAATACACTTTTTTTCAATAATCTTTTTATATCAGCTTTCGAATTGAGAATAGCACGTTTGAAGTATTAAACATAATTTCGAGATATAAGGAGAAACATGTGCATAACTCTTGGGTAATAGACAAATGACAT